>JAVQJG010008602.1:0-17932 GCA_036024015.1 Craterocephalus amniculus
AAGAACACTGAACAACACAGCTCATATCCGTCAAATTCTTTCCAGTCAAGTCTGAGAAACAAGAAGGAAAAGACAAATAAACAAGACAAGCCAGCAGGACGAGAGAGTCACCCAAGCAAGGAAAAGGACATCTGACATTCTGATGACCATGACCGTTTATCCATAAATACCTGCAAAAAGGAAGGCTATCATAAATGTGAAGCATGGAGAAAATTTGCTTATGCCACCTTGATAGTGTCTTTTAAAGGAGACCTTCCCTGTGCTCCAGGAAGAAGAAAAAATAGAAAAGATAACACCCAGACAATAACCCTATATACAGCTGCATCAACCTGTCCCTGGAGTCCCCCATATGTTCATAGTTTTCTCTAAATAGGCCTTGTCTTTTTTTGTTGCGCGTATATTTACAGAACATCTTGATTACCACTTCTAATCGATTAGAGGAACTCAGCTTTACAGACAACTCAGATAGATGGATCTAAATGAGTTATAAGTTGTACTGTTATCTACAACACGTGAAGCTTTTAATCCTTTTCATTTATACACATATGTCTAGTTTCCCCCTCTAATAATCTGTTTTTGTTGCTGTCATAAACTCTATTGCAATGTGTTTATCTCAAGCCAGAAATCAATAGTTTCTCTAAATGTATCCAGTTCTGGTGTGCTGGTGCTGAAAATGATTAACAAAGAGAGCTCATAGTTTGGCTTTTCAAAAAAAGCCAAATGACTCAAAAAGAGCCTTGATCATTTGAGCTAGAAAGAGGAAAACTCCCAAAGAGTTTGTCACATGGAAAACCCAAAATTAACAAAACATTAAAACACGCTTCCTCCCTCAGCACGGCAGGGGCAGCGGTGCTGTGTTACCACAGCACTGCTGCAAAGGAAAACATGATCAGCCTAATTGTGATACTTCTAATCAACATGAGCGGCTTTATGTTTTCACTTTTCAGGCTGCTGCTTTTTACTTCCTGTATTTCTAAATTTCATATTACAACTTTTGCCATAGCAAAATAACCAGCTTATTAAAAAAAACATTTTGCATCAACAGAATTACCTCGTTTTCCACAGTGATTTAATATGAGGTCAGCCGCAGCAGCACTGAATCAATCCCTAATGAGGAGACTCTGAAAAAAGAGGACTAACAGGCTGCAGTCTGCTGTTATTTGCTAAGCATGTTTTATACCCAGAGTGTTTATCTGTTCATCTATTACTCTGCAGATGAATTGTCTTTGAAAAGGAAAAGATTCCAAGGCTACGCTTTTCAATATCTAGTTTAATGTGAGTAGAGACTTTATTCATATCAGAAGATGATGTGTTTTTAGGGAACTGGTTAATTACAAAGTGAGTTCCTATCAAAACAACACCAAAATACAACTGAAAATGATGTTACAACAAATGTCAGCAGTCTCATTTTATGAGATAATAGTGTAGATAATCCTGTTTTTACTTCTGCTTATGATTTTTTAAATTTTATTTTCAATTTTCTACCTTTTAAAGATAATTACCATACGGTTAAAGGTAAGACTTTTATCATAATGTTGTTTACAAAAGTATGTGGGCAGTATACAGTAAGTTTAACCTGCTAGGCAATGGAATTTATTTCAAACTCCTGTGTCTGGATTATGTGATGCTGCTGGCCTTGAGGTCGCCCATTCACTTTTAAACTGTCAATGAGCTTCAGCGTCTCTCTGACCATACTAGTGTCCTTGTGCCACAGTCCTGATTTTTATGTAAATTGTGAGAAGTTGTACATGGCTTGCCTTGTAAATGTTTCAGTAATTATGTGAAAAAACTGTAATGATTTAAATCTGTCCTAATGGATACTAATATCTGGTATTTTTGTGGTTTAAATTCTGTGAACATCCTGTTACCCAGAAGCTCATATTTTACTTAAGCTAGTAATATAATAATTACAATTAATTTCTTGTGTGAATTGATCTGGAAGTGTCTACATATTGAGCAACATAACATTGCTTAACATTGCTTATAATCATGGACTGGCCCTGCTGTGTGGTACTTTTTTAAAGGTTGCGGTTCTCAAAAATTCAGTAAAATACTTTATTGGGGTCTCCACAGTGGCAGAGAGAGGCATGGATGAAAGCACTGAAAGGAGACCAATTTACAGCATCACACAGAGTTCTAATGGTAAAACAAGTCATCATGACTGAATCACAGAGCCATATGACTGTTATGTCGACATGCCATCTCTTATGGCGCGTAGTCTTCATGAAATGGATCCCTATGCAGTTTCTCTTCAGAAGGCTGTAGTTACAATAACACTCCTTCATTGGATCAAAAAATATCAATGCTTTGATCACAGATGTAAGACAAAAATTACCTAATTACAGTCATGCACAAAAACAAGCTAAGTCTGACTCTGACAACCCACACAGAGTCTGTGGGGCACATTACTGAAAAGAGAAATCTTTGACCCATGATTTCATGTTCAAGAACATGAAGCAACATTTCCGCCTCATGGCAAAGAGCAGGGGCAGTGAGGTAAAATGTGGCTTGAAATTAAAGGTCCATATACTCAGCAGTATGATAGAACATATATACTTTCAACATATATCTATTGCATGCTATTTTCACTCCAGAGTAATATTACATAATAAAGGGAAAAAGTCAAAAACTGTGCAATGTCCTCGTGGTTTTTGGTAGCACAAGTCTGACCTCTAGAGCAGTAACATAATCAGTTCTATATGCTGTTCTTGACTAGCATGCCTTTTCTTGACATTTTCTTATTTCTTTAAAGACTCTTTCAAGCTGACATCATGCGTTTAAGTTGAATCTTTTACAAATTAATCAGGAGGACTGTTGTTTATGGTTGGATGAACTGAAGGCTTCTGCCACTTCTGTCTGTAACAGATGTCCAGCGCAGAGCATTACACAGTTCTCATGTGGGCACCGTTAAATAACTTCTACTTCATTTTAAGTGATTAGCAACATGTTTTTAAGGATTACACTTGAGACCAGCATTTATGTCAGCTCTTGACTCTTCCTATGACCTTTCCTATAACCTATACTCTACCTTTGGTTTGCTGATCAAATGCCTCCCAGACTCAAGAAAATACAATCTTTGCAATTGTTCGAATATTAAAATGTAGTAATGTCTGTCTCTTTTTCACTCTTTCTTCCTTCCTTTTTTTAATTTATTTCTTTAATTTCATTTCTCACTATTTTCCTGTTCTTTTTTGTTTTCTTTTTTTATTTTATTTCTGTCCCCTCTGGCTGGGTCCAGAAATATGGTGTAGATTTTGTAATAAATAAACTAAAATAAATAAAAAGAAAAAAAATATTTAGATTAACAAGAGGAGCTTTATACCTATAATTTTCTTTTCTTCTCCACAAAGTAAATTTGCTCAACACCACACAGCAGCCAGACCATCAGTCTGCTTGCTACAATGCTGATTAGTAAAATTAAAAAAGAGAGGTAATAATGTAGTAACATGACAGAATAATTTTTCATCATTTTTCACATCCTGTATTTTCGTACTGACAAGCATGAAACAATGCAAATGTGTAACTATGTATTTGTTATTATTCATTGCAGGCTATGTATTTTAATCCTTAACTCTGGTTAAATGTGAATGATGGCAAAGATTAAAATTGATTTGAATTAGCTTCTCTTATCATGACCAACATCACCCCTCTTTCACATCCAGTTGTCCATGTGCACAGTTTTCATGCCTTGCAAAACAGAAACATGTCAGTATAGGAAAAAGAAAATATGGAAATATTACTTTTACTTTAACCTTGAAAATGTTTGAAAACTATTTTCTACATGACAGTTTTGCATAAATAATTTTGAATGACTCTAGGATTTTGCCGAAATTGTACAGATTTGATTTGATTTTGGAGAATTTATTGTGTGCTGTGTTTGTGTTGGTTTTGCACATTGTAGTGTGAATTTGTGGTTTAAAAAACAGAGAAATTTAACAATAAAATACATTCCAACCAATAGAAATTAGACTGTTTTCAGAATGGAAGGACGATGACCTTTATTTCATCAGTTGGTTAATTACTTTCTGTTTATTTTTTACATCAGTGGATTTCAAGCAGCCAGAAAAACTCAACATTTTTCTCTTGGTCAGGATTCCCATCATTAAAAATATACCGCAGATATTCACAAAGCATAAATGATCAAGTCAAAAGTGAAAAAAATATGTAAATATGCAAAAATGCATATTTGATCACAAATTTATGTAAAAATGATAATACTACTCTGTTCAGGTTTCACAGTTTGTATCCATAATCAACTCATGGTAACCCTTCTGTAAACTGCACAAATGCTGCGTGTTCATCATTTTCATCATAAACACTTTTCAGCTTGTCTGACTTGCGTTTTGTGTTTCAGAACACATTGATGGTATTTTGAGAGCCTTTCCACTTCTGGTGATTGGGTCTCAGGAAGAGGCTGATTACAGCATCCCACCTCAGTCATGTCCCCATGCAGCGTTAAAAATCAAGAGATCTCCCTGGGACCTCCAGCTGTCCAGCAAAGAAAGCGTTTTCATCAAGCTGGAGATGCATGATCCTAATACTAATGTTTTCATCACACATTCTTTTACCCTGATTTATTGTTTACTGCCACTCTGTATTTATTAGGACATGGCTTTCAGTATGACGATTTTAATGGCATTATCATGTTAAAGGGTTAGTCACGGCATGTGTCACTGCCCAGGGAGGCAGAGGGGATTGACGGATATTTTTGTGCCAAGCGCCCAAGGCTCCTCTGATTTTTTGCTTCCATGAATCTTTCAAAAACCTAAATCTAACATGCAAAACCTATTGTACGCAGATGATTTCTTTGTTCCAAATATCATATTTGTCATGCATTATTACTGCAAAAAGAAGGTAGTGTTGGTAACAAGGATTTTGCAAATTGGAAACATTTAATTGTGTCTAAAAGGTTTTCCAAATGATGTTGAATTGTTGGCAGCTGTGAAAACCTCAATCTCACTGTTTACTATTAGTCTGTTTATGCTAAAGTGATACTTGACTAAACTGTGCAATAGGCAAAAAGCAGCTAGACAAGAGCTTGGCTCTCATAATCAGATTTCCATATTTATTGCTTGAAATCTTGCAGGGAGTTCAACTGAATGCCAATTGCAGAGCTGACTCACTGAGACAAGAATTCATCTGCACCCTGCAACAGGCCCTGCACCGTATTAACCTTATTTCTTTTTAATCTAATCTTTTAATGCTAAATATTACACTATACAGTCAGTATCCTTGTATGAGCGAGGAAATAATAAGAAAGTTCTATGGGTCATTATTTCTATGTAATATAATAAGCATAATATGGGGGTAAAGAGCACTTTTCTGCAGCATAAAAAATACATAATTTAGCAAATAAAAATATGATGCATTTAGTTTGTAAACAAAAAAGTTAAATACAAAACCTGGCATAAATCTGGATGAATCCCGTAAGAAGCAGATTAGCACATTTTAACCCTTCCTCACAGAAAACATAGAGAAGAACATTATAGTTATAATTTCCAGCATGGAAGGTTGAAAAATGATGACAGGCAATGAATGCATACTGTATGTACATTGTCTCTAATGTTAGGATCCATGTAATTTCCACCAATGTAATGTAATGCCTCATTTTGCATGCCTGTCATTGCTTTTTCATTCCTTCTTGGGAGGAATTCTCTGGTTCCCCTCTGATCAAATCTTACTCCAGTAATTAACATCACATTATATACCATACCGTAACATTACTTGAGGCTACATATATTTCTAGTACACAATATTGGAAACCATACAGTATAACATACTTCCATGCAAATGTAAGGTGATGTGTGTTACCTAACTGATCTGACTGGCTCATCAGCTCTTTGTTTTGAGGCACATCCACAAAGGTTCATGCCACATACTGGGTTTTCACAGTATGTAACCCCCCTACTCTGTTTAAAAAGACGATTATGGGGGCTTCAAGTTTGACTGTAGCTTTGTACTTTGGCTCAGTTTGTTGGGAAGTCAGAGTCTTGTGCTCTTGTTCTCTAATGCCTCATTAAACCTTTGATTTGATTGGAATCAAACTGAATCAATGAGTGATGGACCAGAAGGACTTTTTAATGCCCCAAGTAACAAGTAAGTCTTGAGTTTTTCCACATCAGATATCTGATTTTTAACTAATCATGAAGAGGTGTTTGTATTTGCCACACTTTGAATTTAAAGGAGTAGCTTAAATAATGACGAACACTCTTTTATATAGCCCAAAAACTTCAATTTTGGCTTGGGTGCAAGGTATCAAGCATTTTTTAAGTGAAAGGCTCAGGTCTTGACTGATGTATTCTTCATCCTGAGTTGACATAATTATTTGACATGAACATAGAACAGTTTGTGAAATGATCACATTTATAATTTGTGCCCACAGACAAAAAAATTTAAGAAAAAAACGTTCTTGCTTTACTTTTTATTTATTGAGGAAATGGAGCTATAGCGAAAGTTCAGACAGGAAGACTAGCAATGATCCTACACTCACCCTCTCAGTCACCTTCTCCCTCTCTCACTCCTTTCACCCCTATCTGCACTCTTTCCTTCCATCCTTTTACTTAAGTCCTCCCCTTTTCCAATCAGCGTTCGGCTCTTACAGCCAATCTCATTCAAGTGGGGAATTTAAATATTCTCTCTCTGCTGCCGACTTCCTTTCAGATCGAACTCGCAGCCCCCCCTCCACCCCATGCTCCATCAGCTGGCAATCTCATCCTTCTGCTCTGCAGCCTTTACTCCACCACCAGGTCCAGACCCCCGGGGGGAACTGCTTGTCATATGAATGGCCTCCTCCCTCTTGGCAGATGACTGCACGTCGGGGTCTATTCGCCAAAGCACATTCTGATTGTAACATAATCAATAAATGTATCTCACCTCGTAATTGGTCTCTCCTGATTGAACTGTTATTGTCTGAAATAAAACATCCCATTGTTTGCTTAAACCTTTAGGATGTTTTTGTTTCTGTACCAATATACAAGTCTTCAGCTCACTTGATAAAACACACACACACACACACACACACACACACACACACACACACACACACACACACACACGCATATGCAGCAACAAATCTGTAAGTCTACCTGACGCAAATGCATGCATTGTCATGTGAACTACAAGTCAATTATAATGCCATGGTTATTCTGCCAGGTGGTGAGGGTGGAAGCACCTCCAGACATTAGTATGCCAATGTGTTTAAAGGCCAATTTCACCCTGCATGCCTCTGGAACAAAACCTTCACACAATTTGCATTTCAACAGAATATCACTTTCATTGGCTGTTTATGAATCTGCATCCCACTGCTGCTCCTGTTTCACATTTCCTACCCTGGATGCATAATCACTTCTGTGTCAAATTGTCTTCATTGAGTTGTAATGAGCAAAAAAATAGATGCAGATAGAGCATAGTTGTATGATGTTTAAAAAAATAAAAATAAAAATCTTCCAATAATTTCGCTGAGACTTGGTATTCTTCTTTTCTGAAGGGATTCAGGAGTGCATGATGTGGGATTTTTGTGTATTATTTTTCAGATTTAGTAGAAAATAATGGGAATCAAAGCTAGTTCTCACTACCGCCCATATTTAACAGTGACTGTCAAAGTACTGTAAAGCCCAGTTATATCCCCTCAGAGCTTCCTTTTCTAATCAATAGTAATGGCAGCCGCGGACATTGCTGTCCCGCCCCTTAACACAGGGAATTAATTAGCAAGTTGCCCTGTGTCCAGGCTGTGACCGAAAGAGCACAAAGAACGTAAAGAAATAACACGTTTTCTTTTTTATCCCTAACTTTGTCTCACCACCTTGTTTTGTTTTGTGTTCATTTTAGCAACCTCTCCATATTAACAAATTAATTAAAAATTAGTAGCCTAACAATACCTTTCAGCTACACTAATACTAATTAAATGCATAGTAGATAATAATTATGCTGTGAAATACCAGATTCTCTCTTTTAACATCAGGGGATCTCAACACTTCAGAGGCTGTACTTATAATTCTTTTTTAAACTGTTTTGTATGTCATGCAATTCAACATTTGTCACAGAAAATAACAATGTCTCACTTTAAAATACTCCGTGCCCGGAGCATATAATAAATGAGGCTCCGGTGAGCAGGCAGTATTTTTTTGTCAACAATCCACCAAATGTTAGAAGCTGGAGGTGTGAACAGTGTCATTTAACAACATCTTATAAAACAACCACATTAAAACCCTTTGGAGCAAAAATAATAGAACAAGGTACAAAGAAGTTAAGGGATAGCTACATATATACACTGTTGTCATTGGAGATGTGCTTGTTTTCTTGTGTATTATTTTTATTTTGTGAAAACGTAAAAAGAAAGAAAAATGGATTGAATGATATATAAATATTAAACTTAAGAGGCTGTCACTGTGAAATCAATGCCTACACTGAGGTGCACTCTGAACTCAGCAGGAATGGAGTGCTATGCGAGAAGATATTTTACAAGGCTGATGAAAAAAGCATTAAAGTACATATCAAAAGAGAAGAGTGAGTCAATTATTTATCAAAGTGAGGAAAACCCAGACAGGTAGATGAGTAAACAAAAGTCTGGGGTCTGCAGGATGGGCCTGGAAAGATACCATGAGCTCAAAACAAAATCTAGAACACCTTGACATGGTAAGGATCATTTCTATTTCTCTATATTTGTTTAATCTCTCACTAACACTAAAAGTATTAATGTGCCCACACGTATACCCAGACTTAAGTGTTCTTTGTGACACATAAAAGCTACAGGTTATGGAGAATCAGCAGCATAAGTAGTTGCTGTTTGTGTGCAGCAAAAGGTCAGCCTCTGCACATTTACAGTGTCTGTGGTATTTACCTCAATTTGCAAACATCGAAGCATATGGCACAAATAGTCAAAGTTTATTGCGTTGGATTGTAAAAACACATTCACTGTGAACATATACAGTTGTTTTTCTGCATCCATAAAGTTTCATTCTGACAAGGTTAACAAGCGCACACAGAGAAAGCAATGTCATCACGGAGTTACACAAAAACATAATCACGCATTTGCAAGCCCCAGTTTGATTGTGAGCCCTTTAAAAATTACAATCCATTCTGTTTAACAAGAGCAGAAAACTGAGTGACCAAGTCATTGAACCATGAACGCGGTTAGTGTCGCCTCTGCAGGTCTATTTATCACCCTCAATACTGTGATATTAGGAACCCTAGAGAGGCTGGGATATAAACAGCAGACACGGAGCTCCTCCTCTCTCAGCTTCTACCCAGAACAGAAGCCTGATTCTCCCACCTGCAAAGGCTCCATCTGCTCCCCCTGCACAGCACAGCGCAGTAACAAAACCCCCATAACCCAATGCAAAGTCAAGCCAACCTTAACTTTAACACCCTGTGACAGTTTGTATTTGACACGGCCATATCCGCTCAATGCTTCAAAGTTATTTTCCGCAGATACAAATGTCTCTAGAATAAATGCATTTGATAGTGCTGTAAGATATTTTTCTGTCTTTCCAAATTACATTCTGCCTGCTGTTTTATATTGTATCTCAACTCTCAAAACTGGTTGTCTTCAGTGCATCCAGATGATGATGCAGCACATAGATGAGAGGAGAGGAAAAATAAAGAGTGTAGGTTTTGGCCTGGTTTTAGTTATTCATCTATGCCTGCCCTCAGACCAAAAAACTTTGCACACAATCCTCCCAAAAAATTCTAATGTGAGGTAAAAAGAAAAAAAAAACTAACTAAAAAGAACCAATGCTGATCTCAACAAACTCTTGAGGAGATATACCAGACCTCCGTGAAGTGAATTTTCAAGAGGTGATACGAGAATAAGGCCACTTAAAATCCCACTATGTGATCAAAAGTCAATTCCCACAGAGGGATCCTGTAAAGACTCCTGAAATCCTGAGAAAAAAAGTGTCATCAGGTAACAACACTGAGAGCTTGAGTGGCACATATTTTTCTTCATTAAGTGATAAATAATGCAAGGGAATCATATGAATTATTTTTCTCTCTAATGGATATTGCATGCTGAGAAAGGATTTCCAGTTCCAGTTTTTAAAAATTCAGCATGTGAAATGATGCGTCACTATGTGACAAAGTGATTTTTCGGGGCAAGCAGAGAGTAGTGCAAATGCATCAAAAAGCTTTATGAAAAAAGGCAGATTGGGAGAGGAAGAAAGAAGCTGGGGCATTCACACACTTTGACAGCATCAAATTACTTAACCTGTCAAGCCTCACTATAAACACTGATAAATTCCTTGATTTTTTTCTTTTTACCATTTGGGAAACTTTTAATCATTTTCATGCCTCTGTAATTCTGCTTTACACACTGGATGAGTAAAGCTCAACTCAGCCGAAACAAGTGAATCAGTGAAGTACAAACTTTGCAATTATTATAATTAGAGTAGCTCTCAGGTTTTTCACAATATTTTTAAATGTTGTTAATATCAGTTACCTTTAAAGTGACATTGTGCAACTTTAATTCACATCTTAAAATCCAAGAAAAAAAGTCATTTCAGCCACACATTGCAGACTTTTGTTTCTTTTTACTGAATTGCTCATCATTATGGATTCACCTATTCTTTATATTCTCACTGTATGTGACCAGGTTGGTTAATTGGCCTGATTTTGCTTCATAATAGTTCAAAACTAAACTTCCTACAGATCAGGATTTACAACCACTGAATCCTTTACATTTGTCTTCTTCTGAACTGCTCTCTTCTTACATTTTATACATAGGTATCCCAGATGGAGCTAGAGGTTTATGATGGTAAATGTAAAATGAATTGTAAAATGCATTAAAATAAAATCAAATAGTTTTATAAAACAAATCAGAAGGATGAGGACCTCAAATTCTACATTTGATGATCCTACTGGAAGCAAACTTGTTAGAAAGAAGAGTGTGAAGTAGGATGAGGAGAAAAAAGGCTGCAGCTGAAAATAGTTTTACCTCATTTCTTTTAGTGGATGTCATTGGATCACAAGGCTAAAAAATTATGATGAAATGTATTAGGACCAGATGATGATTCTGCAGGGAGACTTCAGTAACACTCATATATATATATGCTTTACAAAAAGTATTTTAGATAATCAGGTGAATGCAGCCTTATTACAGTTTTACACAAAGGCTACATCATATATGTAATCTGATATCAAATATTGTTTGATATTAGAGAAAAGAAAACTGAACAAATTGAAACATGTTAGTAATTCAGGCTACCCACACACACGCCTGTCCTCATATTCATCCAAACAGTACAACTGAATAAACGTAATTGAGCTTTGAAATGGAATTAAATGGCATGGAATGGAATTATCTCCTTTCTTCCACAGTGTTACATTTGTTAAAAGAGATAATAAGAGATCATTTCCGGTAGACCTTTGCTTCTTCTACTTACCACAATTCTACTATTCTTTACTTTGAAATGGTTTTGATGTGTGATGATACAATAAAATATTCCTAGTTAAACTCAACTATTATCAAAACAATCTTTAAACCAGTCCAGCTAGTTTTAGAAGTCTGAATATTCAGTTCCTAAAAAGAAATTAATACAGGAATACTGAGCACATGGCTGGTGAATGAGGACATTTTTTCTTGCATCAGCCTTTATTAAAGCCTTTCTCTTCATCGTAAGATGACTTACCACATGAGATGATATAATAGAAAACATGGTGAGCAACGGAAATTCAAATAGCATATGCAAAACTATGAAGCCTTTTTCATGGTGGTGCAATCTGCTAGATGGGTTTTAACAGAATTCTGTGTTCCTTCAGGCTGTCAAAAAGCTTCATAAGTTCCGGTGACACATCTGAAAAGATGCAAAAAAAGCCTCAGTATATAGGATGTGGACTTCTTTCAGATGTCTTTCAACCCATGTGATGCTACCTGCATCTAGCAGCATGACATACAATATGCATATGTTATCAAAGTGAAAATCTGGCATGAAAGTTTAATGAACAAAGAAATAGAGGGAGCAGTGCAAAAGAGAAGCTGATTTGCTGAGCGCAGTGTGGTGGTGTTTTAGTGAAGCGTAACGGACAAGAAGCAGGAAACCTGCGAGAAGAACAATTGCTATAGGCATTTGCATTTCATGTGTGAGTGTAAGAGCCACCACTGCAATTATACATACCATGGAGTGAGGACATGGCTGCAGTCCACACAGCAAATTTCCGTGCTTTGAACATTAACACAACTTGCCCAGGGACAGAGCCGCTCAGGTGGCAAGCATGGTAAATTTCGCTGTTTGGGAGAACTTGTACACATTACATTAGTCAGTTTCTAAATGCTACTTTCCCATCATCTTATCAGATTTTAATGACCTTGGACTTGCTTCTCTTAAGCTCGTTTTAATTAAAGCGTATGCTCTTGTGGTTTGGGTTGTTTATTTAGTTGTTTATTTTTTTGACGAGCAGCACAAGGAATCCAGCTCCGTCTGAGAAATCTGTCCTGGAGCAACAACAAAGTTTGACCCTTGCCTACATTCAACATATTTCAAAATCAGATTGCCCCCCAATTTACCTCCACAAACCAGGCAGCATTAGTCCTCACCAGGGCTGGAGTTGCTAGGCAACTGAAGACACTAGCTGCAGACTGAAATGATTCTTTGATTCAAGTAAAGATCTTATATAAGGTCTTACATGGGGGAAGAATATATTTTCATAAGAAAATGTCTGTAATCAGAGTCAACGTTAGTTGGCACAACATAGTGGATATCTGAAGACATCAATCCAGATTAAACTAAATGACTAAATTACTGAACTGTATCTCCAGTCAGCCTATTTTACATACTGCAGCTATGATGTTATGACTGTATATGTATCCAGTTCCTGAAGAGTCTCAAATTTTTTTAACTAAAAGAGCAATTAACATTAAAATTGTCTTTTGTGCTTGAAAAAAACAAACTGTTTCCTCCAAAATTAGCAAACCTGACACTAACCTAAAACATTCAAAACACACATGTGATGTGCTCAGAGCAGAGAGCAGAGCAGAGCTCTTTATGCTTATTGAAAATTGACCAGTAGTTGCAGTTAAATTAAGATTAAAGAAACTTTGTAGAACAAACATAGAAATAAAGATGAATAGAAAATTAAAAAGCCTCTTATTCTGAAAAGGCAAATATGAAAAATAATCTTGAATTAGCCAACTGTTTGAATAACTGATGAACAACGCTGAGTTTAAGCTAATGTGCAAAAGCATCACACTGTCAGTGAAATGTTAAATCTGATTCATCCCATTGATATAATACCCAAGTAGTCAGACACACCAGTAATTACCATTTTCTATATGCTTCTCTGTGCTGCAAGGACCCATGGGAAATTATCAGGGTTAAAGGTCTGGCGGTGGAAGCTCCATGCTGTGGGTGACCTAGAGAAGCTTCCAGGAAATGAAGGCAAACTGGCTTATGCAAAGCGTAACTTATATGTGCTGAGATTATCTAAGTCATGAGTGAAAAAGCTCATAAATATGCATGTTCATTATCCAGGGCTGCATCCTTCTCGCAAAATCTATCATGAAGATAAATGGATATTACTCAGTCATTCATGATTTACTGCAAGCAACATTTTTAAACATAGGCAGACAGCACCACCAACTGACCTGAAGAAGTACTAACACGGTTTAGCATATATTTCATATTTGGCCTCCTTGTCATTTTAACTATAATTCTAATATGAATAGCTTTAAGACCCATTTACTGTTGCTGTAATAGTTTTAGCTGCAATTTCCATACTTTATTCTTTACATTACAGCTTCAGGGCAATAAAAGCCCCTCTGATCACAGGCTGAAAGCAGACTTTATGTCATTGTTACTGCAGAAGGCAGAAATGCATGCAAAACTGGGTCTAATGGCATTGGTTAAACACAAAGGAAGGGTTTCTTATAATTTTCGTTATCCTATTATTTCAGAGCAAAAGCAACCAGTGCTGAAGCACGTCATCGACCAATAGGTGTCACTGCATAACTGTTTGTTAAGTGAGAGTGTTGTTGCAGCTGTAAACAGTGGATGTAAATTCTGATACCAAACATGCATATGTGCAATTATTTAAACAATTAACCTGCTTTTCTAAGCAAAACTATACAGCATGTGTGTTTTTGTAATCACATTTTTATTTTCAGGCTCAACAACATATTGAAAGTTAATAATGAAAGTTAATAATAAACTGCCTATACTGGAAAATTACTGCAACAACCTGTTTTACCTCAAATGAAGCAATGAGTAGCTTGTCATTTCTTAAACAACCATGTCGGATGACATGCTTGGTCATGGAGATGTTTGTTTTAGAAGGGTTAAATCATTGGCATCAAGCATATGAAGACATCTAAGGAGTTTGCATAAACTACTTAAATGGTCCAAAACATTTTTAAAAACTGGAAGGTGGGAAGTCATCATTTTCCAGGAACAAATGTGGTAAAAAGAAATAAAACATCTTGAATGATGGTGACTGATGATCACTTTAACATTTGGTGAAATCAGACGGTTAAAAAAAAAAGAAAAAACCTACTGAACTTACTGTAGGGCTTTGTTAACTAGTGAAGATGACATTCCTACATGAACAATGTGAAGGGAACTCAAGGGATTAAGGCTGAACAGTTGTGTAGCCATAAGAAATCCACAAATACGTGTCTAACCAGAGAAAAAGGCTTCAATTGAGCATAAAGATTGTACTCTGGAGCAATAGAAGAAGGTTATGTAATCTGATGAATCCAGATTGACCCTGTTCCAGAGTGACGGGAGCATCAGGGTAAAAAGAGACGAGGATTAAGGGATGCACCCATCATGCATCTAGTGCCTACTGTACAAAACCTGTGGGGAGTCTTTGATCTGGAGTTGCTGCACTTGGTCAGGTTTGGATTCAGCAACATTATGTATGCTACCCGCAGAATGAGATCAGCTGAATATAGTGAATGAACAAGATATTCCATGGATGGATTTTTTCTTCCCTAATGGCTGAGGCTTTGCACAATACAAAAACGCTTGAAGCATATCAAAGCAATGCTACAGTGTGCTGTTAGTGAAGCTAAAGGTCTACAAAATACAAAATAATCTTTGCCCAGGCAGTGTATTATTTTTTTGTTAGTGTATATATATATATATTTGAACTAATAATTATGTAGACATGCACTATTTCATGCAACTATCCTACAGTCTGTATACTCTAAATGTATTTCGCACGAGGATGGCTTTCAGTTTGACAAGTTGACCACTACATGTAGGATCACACTTTTACAAACAAGATGTGTAGCTAAATCTGCCATTACCAGTAAAAGTTTACTTTCAATGTACATTTTCTTTTCTTTCTCTTCTACACATACATAAAGTAGCCTATCATTAGATACAGTTTGTAAAAAAACTTTCTGCCATCCTCCTGTACAGTATGCATCACCGGCCATGCATACCATGTTAGAATTACAATACATAGGACATATCTCTTTCAGTGACTGTTGCCACTTACTGACATCAGCAAATTTACAATGAAGGACCAGTTATTAGGGATTAATATGGATTACCTTGTGATAAGGGAAACACACCCTGTCTACAATTCTAAGTTTTAGTTAATATAGAATATAGAAAGAAAAAAAAACTCTTACCAGATCAGACTATGATTAATAGTTACACATGATAGATTAGAATGAGCCATCATGTAACCAAAAGTAAAATTTGTGCACCAACTTAAGCAGGGCATACACTGTGCGATTTTCTCAGTCGTGCCTTGCAGGTACTTCTCAAACTGCACAAATAGATCGCAGGATTCAAAAGTTCATCCTGCACGATTCATGTGCTCACACTGTACGATGCCCAGAAGCCCCGGTGGCCGGATGCGATTCAACAGCTCACACTGTGCGTCCAAAACAAATAATTATTCTGCATTCAGCACTAACTTTCGTGCGTGACTACAATAGAAAAGTAAACATGGAATGGCTGAAAGCACTGTTTGTGGCTGTATGATGCTATGGCTATAAATGGTGAAACTTAAATGATTTTCGTTATTTTCAGGAAAGCATGAAAAACGACTAGAGATCACAGGGTTGCATCTCAGATAATAATGGGATTAATCATAATTCTCCCACAGAACTACGGAAGCAGGATTTTATGGAACTGCAACAATTCGCGCTGTCACAGAATAAATATTCCAACAGAAACGCGCTCACGCAGCGCAATGAGCCGCAGAGGAGTCATGAAGCCCATAACTTTTGGACTGTGATAAAGTAATCAGGGTGCTGTATGTTTATAGGCCTACTGTCCGATGAATTAATAATAAAGCCTTATCTAACAAAGTTTACATTAATAAAGTCTGAAATTCCTGCTGCTGAAGCTGAAGCATTCTTAATATTCTTAAAATTCTTAATATTTCAGAAGAATTATTCTCTGGAATTTAAGCGGGTGCATGCGCAATCCGAATTTGAGGCCAGTCAGCATGTAGCCCTGCCCCATCTTCCTCACGACGATCGCAAGGATTTCAAACATGTTTGAAGCTTGTTTGTTTGAAGCTTTGGAAGCTTAGTCATTTTTACTCACTACATTCTTTTATCCAAACCATCCGGTTTTAGGAAACGGTTTACTTGTTTGTTTATTTTTCTTTTTCCTCAAATTTCAAACATGTTTGAAATCCTTGCAATCCACGATTTCTGATCGGGAGCTGGTCGTGAGGCGCTGATCGCGGCTCGTGATCTCATGTAGACTGCACGAGGCATGACCCACGATTGAGCCGAAATTTTGGCTGATCCGTGAACTTGTGGTGCGACTGGAAAATCGGCTCAAAATGGGCCAAAAATCGCACAGTGCTTGCTCAGCTATAGATGACTAGCAAAAAATTTTGGAAGCTTAGTCATTTTTACTCACTACATTCTTTTATCCAAACCATCCTGTTTTAGGAAACTGTTTTACTTGTTTGTTTATTTTTCTTTTTCTTCAAATTGTTTCTCCTTCATGATTTTCTCTTTCTTCATTTATGTTTCCTTTCCTTGTGTTGGTTGTTGTTTATCTGTGTGTGTTTGTTTGCTGCTGTGATGTCTGGTGGGGGCTGTGTTCAGAAGCTCTGGTGGTGCAGAAGAGTGGCAACAGCAGTGTGCTAGCAGAGGGGAGGCCTGAGTCCTGTGGTAAGATGCTCTTCCCGGAATGGATAGGTCATGAAGATCCTGGTGCAAAATTGAGAATTAGAATTAGGTTTTTTTTTTAGAAGGTCCTAAGGGTGGAGACAATCATTGTAACTTCATGTGAGCTTTCTGACCAACTGATTTGTACATGGTGTCTGACCTCACATAGAATGACTTGACAAAAAAGACTTCCTAAGGCATCTGTCACCAGTGACATTTTAGTCTCTGTCTAGGATGCAGTTTATCAAGATAGTACACAAGATCACATTCAGCAAAGCATAGGTGTGGTTTCTATTGTCTTGTCCTGTATCAGTTCACAGCTGAAGAAGGTTGCTGAAACCATTATCACAGAAAAATATCTGAAGCTGTCATATTCAAACTGTTTTATTTGTTTGCTTTATTGCTATGGAAGCCTTCTTTCTGTAATTGTGATCAGAAAGGTTCACTGTTAATGTTAAAGCCACTTTGTTTGATTGATTATGTGTTTTAGAAAATGTATCCAATCTGAAGTCGGACAAAACTGACTGATTAGCTCAGAACCATCAACTTGATCTTTAACCTGTTTTTGATTATGTTAGCACTACCATCCCTCATATTTTTGTAAATTCTTGGTAATGGTCGCCAAAATATTGTCAAAAATCAAATCTAAAAACTAGAAATTTAATTTCTCTCCTTGACACTCATGCCCCCTCACTCTTGCCCTTCCCCCTAAGTTTTTCTTAACTCTCTCTGTGGTCCCCTCCCTCCTTGCCCTCGCCTTTTGGCTCTCCGAACCTTTCTTAATGCATTAGCTGCTTTTCCCGTAGATACCCCCACCACCACTACACCCTTATTGATAGATGCGCCTCCCTTTTTTTT
>JAVQJG010008614.1:0-12819 GCA_036024015.1 Craterocephalus amniculus
AACCACACGACCTGCAGCAGCCAATCAGATCCCTCCTGACTGTGTTGGCATGGTGACAGAGGTCAGAGGCTTCACTGACCCACAGAAGGAGGAGTACTTCAGGAAGAGGTTCAGAGATGAGGAGCAGGCCAGCAGGATCATCTCCCACATGAAGACATCACGGAGCCTCCACATCATGTGCCACATCCCAGTCTTCTGCTGGATCACTGCTACAGTTCTGGAGGATGTGCTGGAAACCAGAGAGGGAGGAGAGCTGCCCAAGACCCTGACTGAGATGTACGTCCACTTCCTGGTGGTCCAGACCAAAATCAAAGGGATCAAGTTTGATAGACGAGCTGAGACAGATCCACTCTGGAGTCCAGAGAGCAAGAAGATGATTGAGTCTCTGGGAAAACTGGCTTTTGAGCAGCTGCAGAAAGGAAACCTGATCTTCTATGGGTCAGACCTGACAGAGTGTGGCATCGATGTCACAGCAGCCTCAGTTTACTCAGGAGTCCTCACACAGATCTTTAGAGAGGAGAGAGGACTGTACCAGCAGGAAGAGAAGGTGTTCACTTTTGTTCATTTGAGTGTTCAGGAGTTTCTGGCTGCTCTTCATGTCTGTCTGACCTTCATCAAGTCTGGACTCAACCTGCTGGGAAATGATGAAGCAACCAGGAGGCCTGGAGTCATTGATCTTCGATATTTAAATCAGACAGCTGTGGACCAGGCCATAAAGAGTCCAAATGGACACCTGGACTTGTTCCTCCGCTTCCTCCTGGGTCTTTCACTGCAGACCAATCAGAGGCTCCTACGAGGCCTGCTGATGCAGACAGGAAGTAGCTCAGAGACCAATCAGGAAACAGTTCAGTACATCAAGAAGAAGATCAGTGGGAATGTTTCTGCAGAGAGAAGCATCAATCTGTTCCACTGTCTGAATGAACTGAATGATCGTTCTCTAGAGGAGGACATCCAACAGTCCCTGAGATCAGGACGTCTCTCCACAGATAAACTGTCTCCTGCTCAGTGGTCAGCTCTGGCCTTCATCTTACAGTCATCAGAGGAAGATCTGGAAGTGTTTGACCTGCAGAAATACTCTCCTTCAGAGGAGGTTCTTCTGAGGCTGCTGCCAGTGGTCGAAGCCTCAAACAAAGCTATGTAAGTGCATCTATAGCAGGATGTATAGAAATATAATGCTGCTGCTTTTATATGACACAATGTGACAGAGAACTACTCGTCTTATTTCCTCTCCAGACTGAGCAGCTGTTCCCTCTCAGATGAAGGATGTTCAGCTCTGTCCTCAGTTCTCAGCTACCAGTCCTCCAGGCTGACACAACTGGACCTGAGCATCAAGGACTCAGGACTGAAGAAGCTGTGTGATGGATTGAAGAGTCCACATTGTAAACTGGAAACTCTCAGGTCAGATTTCTCTGCTGCTCTCACGTGTTATTCTACCATTTCAGTTTCCTATTGTGTTCAGGATCTCACATTTTCTAGAAATATTTTAAAATTAACTAAATGAAACATTCCCAGATCTCCGTCCTTTTAATTCTGCATAGCTCACACAATAAACGTTGGTTCACTCACACATTTATGTTAAATCTGTTAAAACTATGATAAATTATAGATATTTTGACTCTTTTTTTGTAGTTTTCTTTAATTGCCATATTTCCATCCACAAAAATTTCAGTTTAGTCCGTGGTGATAAAAGTCATGAATACAAAGATCTTCAGTTCCATATGATACATGAGGGATAAATTCAGCCTGGTGGAAACATTTCTTCAAGTTAAATGGGAAATCTGGAAAAAAGCTAAATGTTGTTTTCAGAAGTTAAGAGGACAAATACAAAACTACAAAATCATGACAAATACCTTCAAAGATTAAATCAGCTCTCATCAAATCAACCTAATTTTGTTTTTCAAACAATCTTTTCAGGTTGTGTATGTGTGGTCTCTCTGAGAGAAGCTGTGAACCTCTGTCCTTAGTTCTCAGCTCCCAGTCCTCCAGGCTGAAACAACTGGACCTGAGTAACAACGACCTGCAGGACTCAGGAGTAAAGAAATTGTGTGGTGGACTGAAAAGTCTGCACTGGAAACTGGAAACTCTCAGGTCAGGATTCCATCGAGTGTTGTAAATGTATTTTTCAAATGAGCAGCAAAACACCTGTAGCAGTGTTTTTTATGATTCAGTGAACGGCATCTGCAAAATAACCACGGCAACTATTTGATGATTTCAGTCTAACTCTTCATGACTGGCTACAGAAGTTTTATCTGAATTTACTGTTCAAAACCAGAAAAGAGAGATGTGGAAAAATTATGGAAAGGCAGCGTTTAAGTAGGTTGACTAAAGTAGCATAAAACACCATCTAAGCAGAGATCAGGTTTATATGGTTTCACCATGACTTAGATCTATAAAAGAGAAGCTTGTGAACATTTCTGTCTGTTTCAGTCCTGAATCTACAGTTTTATGTATCTGACATCAGATGGTTCAGTTCCTGTAGTGTCTCTTCTTGAACCTGAACATTTGTCCAAACGGAGTCATGAAGTCATAACCTCAGAGAACATGAAGAAACAAAGCTAATAATACGAGACAACTCGGTTTCTCTGAACATCTGATGACCTTTAGTTGTAGTTTCACAGCAGTTCTCTCAGAGTTTCTTCATGTATTGTTTTCTGCAGCCTGTCAGGATGTCTGATCACAGAGGAAGGCTGTGCTTCTCTGGCCTCAGCTCTGAACTCCAACCCCTCCCATCTGAGAGAGCTGGATCTGAGATACAATCATCCAGGAGAGTCAGGAGTGAAGCTGCTGATGGCTGCACTGAAGGATCCAAACAGACTCAGGTATGGAGAGGCTGCTGCAGCCACACAATGTCTGATAGAGGAGGAAGACCTGCAGAACCTTTCTATGTCCTTCATTTAATTCTGTCTCTCTCTTTCTTGCTGGATATGAGTGAAATATGAGTTATCACACATGTAGGAGTCTTTTTCCTTTGCTCACAGCTGAAATTCAATTCAGTTCAACTTTATTGTATTGCGCCAATTCATAACAAAGTCATCTCACGGCGCTCCACTGACAATCAGTTTAAAGGGGCAATAAGTGATATTGTTGGGGATTGAGACCAAAACAAACGTGCGCCATGATTGACAGTTTCTGCTACTTGTCCTCGCTGTCCCTACAGCTCTGAGGTAAAAGAACAGAACTATATCTGATTGCAAGCAGTATAAAGGACAAGAGCAACAACTTTATTGTTTTCCAGAGCAAGTCTGAATGAGCTTTCATTGCAGTAAAAATTGATCTAGATAATGATGGCTCCTACCGGTTCAGAAGGAAAGAAAGGAGAGAAAAACTGCCTACAAAGAATGTGAAGAACAGGGTGAGAGACCAAGAGTTTAAAAAGAGGAGTGAAAGAGTAGGAAGAGATATATGTATATCTCCTTCTATGTTGTACATAGAAGGAGATATATAATCAAGACATTTCATCCAGTGAGATCTGCTGAGAGAGGAGAAAATATGTTGACGATGTTAGTATTGTCATATGTCATATATGTCATATATGACGTCCCTCAGCAGTCTAAGCCTATAGATATACTGTAGCAGATATCTGTGGAGGGAGTCTCCAAGGTGATTACCTGCAGGAACAACAGGGATAGCTGTCTGTTGGACAAAGTTTCTTCACTTTGTGCACATCCAGGTTAAAGCGCCCTGCAGAGTTTAGGTCTATTAAGTCAGAGCCGAGCAAAGCAAAGTCCCCACAGAAACAGAGCTGGTCATTTATTCCTGACACACGGCAACCAAATTACATCTTTAATTTGGTTCTCCATCTTGACTCCTCCTCTTAACTTCATCCACTGCTCTTTTCAAACTATTTGTGGGCTACATAGATCACACTGCTGCGCAAACCTGATCTGTTTGCATAGTCTCCTCCCACTAATGTGCACTTTCTGGCCGGAACGCCCATAATGCAAATGCAGCAGCTGCAATAACGCAAAGTGGAGAGCAGGCTGTTTTGCCAGGATAACAGGCGCAGTCCCATGTTTGCAGATTTGATAGATCAGCTTGGGCCGATTTTAGCATACGCAAACCCATTAGCACCTGTTTTAGTACCCGCAAAGCGTTAATAGATCAGGGCCTAAGAGTCTTATGCAATGATAGAATGAAACCGTTGCTGAGCTGCTGGTTCTGGCACGAGTGCTGTGGAACCGCCGGATGGACGGCAGCAGGCAGAACAGTCTGTGACTGGAGTGACTGGGGTCTTAAATGATCCTTGTGCCTTCCTCCTACACCGCTGGGTGTAGAGGTCCTCCATGGATGGCAGCTCTGTCCTGGTGATGTGCTGAGCAGCTTTCACCACCCTCTGTAGAGCCTTACGGCTGAGGGCGTTGCAGCTGCTGTACCAGGCGGTGATGCAGCCAGTCAGGATGCTCTCTATGATGCATTTGTAGAAGCTGCAGAGGATCCTGGAGTCCATTTTGAGTCTCTGCAGCCTGCGGAGGAAGAAGAGCCGCTGTCTGGTTGACTTGGTGATGAAGTCAGTGTGATGAGTCCGGGTCAGGTCTTCAAGCTGGAACTTAAAGCTGCTGACTCTCTCCACTGTGGTCCCATTGATGGAGAGGGGGGCATGTTCCTCTCTCTTCCTCCTCCTGAAGTCTACGATCAGCTCTTGAGTCTTGCTGACATTGAGATGGAAGTTGTTTTCCTGGCACCAGGATGTCAGGGCTCTGACCTCCTCTCTGTAGGCTATCTCATTGTCGCCGGTGATCAGGCCGATGACGGTCGTCAGCAAATTTGACGATGGTGTTGGAGCTGTGGGTGGCCACGCAGTAATGCGTGAACAGGGAGTAAAGCAGAGGGCTGAGCACACAGTCCTGGGGGACGCCGGTGTTTAGAGTCAGGGTGGTTGATGTGGTGCCACCCATCCGTACAGCCTGGGGTCTGCCCGTCAGGAAGTTCAGGATCCAGTCACAGAGGGCGCTGTTGAGCTCGAGATCTCTGTGCATGGTGACGAGCTTGGAGGGCACGATGGTGTTGAATGCTGAACTATAGTCGATGAACAGCATTGTCACATACGTGTCCTTATGGTCCAGGTGGGAGAGGGCAATGTGGAGTGTGAGGGCGATGGCATCTTCAGTTGACCTATTGGGCCTGCAGGCAAACTGAAGCGGGTCCAGTGAGTCCAGGAGGGAGATGGTGATGAATGGTTTGACAAATCGCTCAAAGCACTTCATGATGGTGGAGGTTAGTGCTACTGAGCGGTAGTCATTCAGGCACTGGATTTTCGGCTTTTTGGGAACAGGCACAATGATGGTCTCCTTAAAGCATGTGGGCACTACAGGCTGGAACAGCGACAAGTTGAAAATGTCTGCAAAGACATCTGCCAGCTGGTCTGCACACACCTTGAGAGCTCAGCCGGGAATTCCATCAGGTGCTGCAGCTTTACGTGTGTTAATCCGTTTTAAAGTTCTACGCACGTCTGCCCAGGATATCACAGGTGGGCAGTAGTTCTCCTGAGCCTTTTGCACCACCGCAGCTTGAGTGGTGCTTTCAAAGCGGGCATAAAAACTGTTCAGTTCGTCAGGCAGAGATGCAGACATCACCTGACCTCTGCTGATCTTCCTTTTGTAGTCTGTAAGAGTTTTTAATCCAGCCCACATGCTCCTGGTGTTGGGGCCCTGGTTGAAAGACTCAACTTTGTCCCTGTATTATCGCTTTGCGTTGCTGATGGCACTCTGTAGTGCGTACCTGGACTTCCTGTACTCCACCAAGTTATAGGTTATAGGAAGCGGTCTGGCACGGACTTCTCCATTAACCCAGGGCTTCTGATTTGGGAATGTCCACACAGTAATCCTCGGTACGAAGTCATCGATGCATTTTCCAATGTAACCAATGACCGTGTTCGTGTATGTGTTTATGTCTCTGTCCTTAAACACACACCACTCGGTCGTGCTGAAACAGACGCGTAGAGCCGAGTCTGATTGGTTGGACCACTGCTGAATGGTCCACGTCACCGGTGCGTCATGCTTCAATTTCTGCCTGTAGGAAGGCAGCAGCAGAACTGAGGCGTGGTCAGACTTTCCGAAGGGGGAGCGAGGGAGCGCCTTGTGCGTGTCCGCGTAAGGGGTGTAAACATGATCGAGTGTGTTCTCACCATGCGAAGGACAGCTGATGTGTTGGTGCTATCTCAGTGGGACTTTCCTCAGGCTGGCGCTGTTAAAGTCCCCGGCTACAATAAATGCAGCCTCTGGCCGTGAGGTCTCTGTCCTGTCGATAACTCTTGATCCCTCCAGTGGGATCTAAGAGGTTTCTTAATCAGAGGTTGTGCTAATGCATGCTTAAAACTTGCTGGTACAACACCAGCAGATAGGCTGCTGTTAATAATGAGGAAGATCCATTGCCTTATGCTAGGGAAAACCTCTTTGAAGAACCAAGGTGGAACAACATCATGAGGGGAGCCTGAAGGCTTTATATGGCGAACCACATCCTCTAACAAAGACAAAGTCACCGGCTCAAACTGATTAAAAACAACAGAACAGGAGACAGAGACAGAGGGATCAGAAGCAGGAGTTAAAATGGCAGCCCTGACAGCAGCCACCTTAGCAATAAACAAGTCCAGGAAATCATGACACATTTCAGTGGATGCTTCCAAAGGGGGAGCTTGAGGATCATTTTAGATTGCGTCAACAGTTTGACCTATCGAAAGAAAGTTGTGAGTGTGGGAATTCAGAAGGTGCCAGGTTGGGTCTGGGATGTACTTGCTGTGTATGCAAGCGCTCTTTCTGGTCTGTGTACATACGTGCTGTAAACTACGTAGGCATAACGCAGCCATAACGGTCAATACCAGAGGGCCCACTAGGCGGAGTATGCAGCACTTGTACTCTGAAAGTTACACTACAAGTTGTCGTTCAGTTGTTTTTCTGGCTTTTTTCCCACTAACAAAGAGTTGAAAATTGACTGAAAATGAGGATAATAATTGATGAAGAAGTACTGATCATTTTATTGTCACTGTAGAAACTAAAGGAGAAAAGTGTTATTGCCGTTAGAGGCGGTATATCTGGCCAATATGCACATATTGGTGGTACATGCGGCCCATTGACTAAAATGGTGCATGAGCACCTCTAGTGGTCAAGCCAACGCGAGCGGCCGATGTGCCAAACTGACATTAGTGACACGTGGTGGCCATGATGCCTATGTGGACACGCCAGCAGCAAGTATATCCCAGCCCTTAGACAGAGAAGAAGTTAGTTTAACATTGAGAGCAACTCTTGAATGTTACTAGTCAAAAATATCTGCAATAGGTTCAACAACACAAACTTAAAATAAAAATTAGTGACACCATAAATAAGTGGAATTCATTTACAGTACTTGTTCATGCTTAGCTTAGTTGTTTGTAAGATAATGCTGTTGTAAATTGTTAAAGCCCAGGATCTCCTGTGAGGTTCTGTTGGTACTTCCTGTTTCATTTTGTAATGCACTTTCAGTTCCTGTTTAGTTTGTGTTCACCTGTGCTTAATTGTTTGCCCCTGTTTCCGTGACCAGTTCAACCTGTACCAATCGGTCTCCGCCAAGTGACGTGTAATGTTTACTCCATCGCGGTGCGTCGCCATATTAGGCGGAATAAGAAGGAAAGCCAGGTCGGAGAGCACATAAACAGACACAAACATTTTGCATCAGTGTGTTGAGATTATTAAATACACACAGGCTGATGTTAGCAGTAAACGTTCATCTTAGATAGGTTGCTAGGTAAACGTGGGCATTTCTTTCAGTTCAGGTGTGTACATCATCCATCAGCTCATTGAAGAAGCAGTGAGCGATGGTGCGTTCCAGTTGTCCTCGGAACTCATTTTTCCGAGGTAATTTGGCCGTGTGTTGAGATTCTTAACTACACACAGGCTTATATTAGCTGTAAAGGTTAATCTTGGGTAGGTTGCAAGGTAAACGTGAAAATACCTTTCACCTCAGTTATGTACATCATCCATAAGCTCATTTAATGACCAGGGAGGGAGCTCACATTTGCAGTGACGACTGTGTTGTCACATCTGCGGTCGGAATGTAAACAAATCCGGAACCCAGCCATTTGTGAAGTGACTGTGAGCTTCAAATGACTTATATGCTTTGAATTCTTCAAATGTATAAGCACTGACACCAAACACGATAGTTGGTAATGTCCACAGATGTGGTAGGAGGCAGTAACGGAGTGTCGGAGCTCCAGTACGGAGCTCATTAGGATCTCATGTAGCGGTCCCTGGCTTCCTTGTTAAGTTTTCCCCGGCAAGGAATTTTCCCATTCTTCTTATTTTTTTCCATATGGGCAGTGAAAGAAACTAAGTTTGGCTGTTTGTTGCTTTGTTGCGGTTGTTAACACTGACATTCATCCTCTCAAAATGGCGTCTCGGCAACAAATGTCACGTGACTGGCACAGACCGATATAAAGCATACTCTGCTATGTGTCTGTGCCAGATTGTTTGTGCTACCTCCGTGTGCCTTACCTTCCAGCGTTTTTCCCTCGTGTGTCACCTTTGGATTTGTTTTTCCTGGATATTGACCTTTGCCTGGACTTTGGAATAACCCTTTTGGATTACGGACCAACAGTTGCCTAGTGTGCTTGTTTCCTCTCTGCATCTGAGTCAACCGGTTTTTAGGCCTTTACAGTACAATCTTGCAATGACTGATTCAGCAGAGAAGGAGGCAGTTCGTACTGCACTGGCATCTCAAGGAAAGCTTCTTCATGAACACGAGCAATCTCTTTCCGATCTTTCTGGTGGTGTCCAGAGTCTCCACATGCGACAGGAGGTTTTCCAGTCATCTATGTCCGAGCAGCTGCAGTCTCTTGCAGCTCAGACACAGCAGATTCTGGCCCGTCTGGACACTGCTGGCTCTTCTGTTGCAGCCCCACAAGTTACTTCTCCTCCTGTGCAGGAACCTCGAGCCACGTGCCCCCCCATTGAAAGGTATGATGGGTCTCAAGATACCTGCCGCTCCTTTTTGACTCTTTGTTCCTGAACATTTGAATTGCAGCCCTCTTCTTTCCCAACTCAACGATATAAGGTGGCTTTTATGGTAGCTAATCATACTGGAAGGGCACGTGAGTGGGCCACGGCTGAATGGGAGAGATCCTCCAGTGTCTGTTTGTCTGTGGGGGAGTTCTCAGGAGCTCTGATGAGGGTTTTTGGTGTTAGCACCTCAGCACGGGAGGCAGCAAGAGTATTGCTTACCCTTTAACAGGGAAATAGTCGGGTTTCTGATCATGCCATCAGGTTTCCTACTGTAGAGAAGGTTTGGGTAAAGTCATTGAGGGAGGAGAGGAAGCAGCACTGGAGCAGAGCTGTGATTACCTCAGGGCAGCACTTGATTACCTGAGTGGCAGCACCTGGGAGTGATGTGAGTCTTTAAGAAGAGCTATGTCAGTGTGTAGAGGTGTTCTGGAGAGAGGAGCTTGGTGACTGTTATTGGGCCTGAGCCCAGCCAAGCACACTGTCTTGTGCTCAGTGGATCTTGGGGGTGGGTCCCAATCGCAGCAGGTTAGGGCTGCCGGCGGCGAAGACAGTTAGGGGGCCATAGGGCAAGGCTGCTGTGTAGGCAGGGATGATGACAGTTAGTGGGGCCATCTAGGAGCACGCTGTCCACTCTCCAGCTGTGGAAGAGGTTTTCCAGCCGCTATTGGAAACCTTGCGGCACTGGGCCGGTCTTCCAGACAGAGACTCCATCGTGCCGGGCCAGTGCCAAAGCTCAGACCCTGGGGGAGGGTCTTGAGCCCCCTGAGAGCTAAGTGCCTTTTTAGAAGATTTATAATCTGTGTGTATGAGTGTGGGATTGAGTTTTAGAGTTTTAACTACAGCCAGTGGGGAATTCTGTCTGGGGGCGTATCTGGGGAAGCCAGAGTGGTCGGAAGGTTTGTTGCGGCCCTGTGCTTGCCTTTAGAGACACTTTGGGTTGGGGGAGATCATGTTAGCTTGCAGTGTATTGTTTGCTGTGGAAAATTGCTTAAGCTCTTGAATTGCTGTGCTAGTGCCATGCCTTACTGGGGTGTTAGGGTTGCTCGTTTTTGGCTTCTCCCATGATTCACGTGCATGAAATGCAAGTACTGGTGCAACCCTGTACTGGACGATATAACTGACTTTTCCTGGCTCCTTTACAGGTTTGAAACTGGCTGCCTAATGAGATGTAATAAATAAAGTTTGTTTCTCGTACTTATACCCACTTCCTCCATTTAATTTGCATCTAAAGGAACACCCAGCAAACAATTATTACAGTACCTTGGCAGCTGATAGTGAGTGCAATTCACAGTCCCTTTCTGACACTTTTTTGAATAGCCTGTCTGAGGAAATTTAAGGACTACCTTGCCCCCCTTGATTTACCCGCTAGCTTTGAGGATTTGGTTGCTCTTACTTTAAACATTGATAACAGGCTGAGGGAATGCAAGAGACTCAGAAGGAAGGCTGCAACTATGGGTCCTCACCAGTGGGGGCAACACAATGGTTTTTCTTCACCAGACACTACGTTGGCAACATCCCCTGGGGCAGGATGTCCTCCATCAAGCAGCAATGTGGAACCTATGGAGCTCGGATGGACCCGGCTGTCCCCTGAGGAGCGCCAGCAACGTTTGCGAGAGGGGTGTTGCATTTACAGTGGTGAGCTGGGACACTTTCTTGTTGGGACACTTTCTTGTTAAGTGTCCAGCAAAAGACAGGGCTCATCAGTAACTGGGGGCCTACTGGTGAGCCAGAATACTACTGCCTCCCGAACATTCCACTCCCTCACTCCTTTCCAGCCAGCTACTTCAACTCTTGCTTTAGAGCTCCTTGCACTCATTGACTCTGGGGCAGATGACAATTTCATGAATCGATCCCTTGTGGATCAGCTACAGCTTCAGCCCTTGTAGTAGAAGTGTGAATTCCATCAGTGCTCCCCGTCTGTAACTGTAACTTTATTTATATTGCACTTTAAAACAACAGGAGTTGACACAAAGTGCTGACAATGTAAAACATTAGAATAAGAATGAACGATGACACACAATAAAATCAAAACAAGATAAAAACAAACATAAAACAAACATGTCAAAAACTCAGCATCTTAAGTTGTGTCAAACGCCAAAGTGAACAGGTGCGTTTTCAAAAGAGATTTAAAAATATTTAAAGAAGAGGCCTGTCTAATGTGCACTGGTAGCTCATTCCATAATTTTGGTGCTGCCACAGCAAAGGCCCGGTCCCCTCTGAGTTTATGGTTTGACCTAGGTACCCTCAGGAGAAGTTGGTCAGCTGACCTGAGTGACCGAGAGGGATAGGAGTGAATAAGCTTAGAGAGGAATGGCGGGGCAGCACCATTCAAGCAGCACCATTCAAGCACTTGAAAGCAAATAAAAGAAGTTTAAAATGGATCCTGTAATGCACAGGAGGCCAATGAAGGGAGGACAAAATCGGGGTGATGTGTTCGTATTTGCGTGTGCCTGTTAAAAGACGTGCAGCTGCATTTTGCACAAGCTGCATTTGGCAAATGGAGGACTGACTCACCCCAAACTAAAGTGCGTTACAGTAATCCAGCCGAGTTGTGACAAAGGCATGGATTACTGTTTCAAAGTGCTGGCGTAAAAGAAAGTGCTTAATCTTGGCCAGTTGTCTTAAGTGAAAAATGCTAGTTCTGACCAAGGACCGAATCTGACTTTCCAGGTTTAGCTCAGGATCCATCTTAAAACCCAGGTTGACAATCTCAGGTTTGCAGAATTTTTTCAGATCGTTCAGATCCACAACACCTGCAATACTGGTGGGTCCGAAGACCATCACCTCAGTCTTGTAATCATTAAAACAAAGAAAATTTAATGCCATCCAAGAGCTAATGTCTTTCAGGCATTCTTGCAGAGTTCATGGATAGCCCATCCTTCTTTTTTAGGGGGACATAGATCTGACAGTAATCTGCATAACAATGAAAAGAGATGCCATGCATCCTGAGAACTGAAACCAAAGGGAGCAAATACAATGAAAACGGAATTGGTCCCAGAATGGATCCCTGTGGGACTCAATATGACAAAGGAGCTCGGGAGGACTCGCAATCCCTCAGACGAACACTGAAAGTCACGTCAATCCAGGGGACTTTCTATTTCACCGGCCTGGCTGAGAATTCACTCCCCAGGACTTTGCTTCGGACAGTCCTAGCTGACCGGCCGTCGCGACGGGCTTCCGTGTGTCTCCCCTCCCTGCCAGCAGATGGGTATGAGAGATCCGGGTCACGGCATCAATAGTTACTAAACTAAATGATAATAAATGAACCTCTCTATAGAGGGCCTGGGCCATTGGTACATTGGAAAATATTTTTATTTTCTTTGCAAGTACATAAATCACAAAATAAGACATTCAAGCAAATTATCAAAATAATTAAAAAAACTATATAAATATCCATAAAAACACATTATCTGAATAGAAGAGGAAAAAAAATGATGTAGATGTTGAAAAGCCTGATAATTCACACTTGTTCTTAGTATTCCCTTCAGTTTTACACCTGTGGACAGGGACTCGATAGCTCATACTAAATTATTGATCTGTGCTACAGCAAGTGTTAGTGAAGCCAAGCATGAATGCTCTTTATCAGCAAGGGATTCATGCGGACGTGCAGATTGCGTCTCACTCAGCTTGTCTGCATTTGCAGGGGCAACATTTCCATTGTACTCTACCTTTGATGGATATCCCTTTGGAAATGGCTTTATAAAAATATTAGCTGAATGATGTTGTGGGAAATGTCAGATGTGAGCTGCCAAAGCTCTCATCTATAAAACAAAAATATGAGTCAGCATTGCTGTCATGGAACTAGTAGTATGCTAGAGAGTGGAAATAGATACAACCTGTCAAAATTTGA
>JAVQJG010008624.1:0-11778 GCA_036024015.1 Craterocephalus amniculus
AACACACCAACTGAACTCATAGCTGCATTGACACCAACTACTGGACTGGACTGTGCTGGAGTGTACACTTCTGGCTCTGTAGATAAATTGCGAGAAAATCCCTCAAGCTTATCACTGAAATTAGCATTAATTTAACATTGATCACACTGATAAATGTTAAGGATTTGTTTATTGCCGTTTTTCAGCTGAATAGGAAACATTGAATAGTTTTAATTCCTAAAAAGTAATGGCCTGCTGCTTCTCATTCTCTAAATTTATAGCAGCCTGAGTGAAGTTTCACTTTCATTCCACAGAATGGGAATTTGCAATAAGCACTAATGAATAGTCTCTAAAATAAACTGTTGATTTATTACTTCAGTATTTAGCTGACAGATAAAAATGTCATGACAACAATCACTTGATGACGAGAGAAGCATCTCTCAAATATTAAGACAGTAGTATCCATCCCATGTAAACTGGTATTATCAAAAAACACAAGCATGATTCGTGCATTTTGACAAGAAACAACCAACTCTTAAAAATTGCATCATAAATCAAGCTTAAGTTCCACAAAAAACCCAAAGTATGCAGAATCCAGGAGTGGAGGCGAAAGTTGTTTTTTTAAATGCATGAATGTGTACAAATGTTAAATTCAAATTTTTAAACTGTCAATTGTCAACACAATGCTGTGTGTGGCGTGGACAAAGCAGACATGATGGCAGAGCGTGAAATCTGACTGGCATCAACTGCATTAAAAGCTAGCTTTTAGAAGTCTATGTGCAGCTTCATTTGCTTAGAAAGTTTGGTTTGTTTGGGGAGGTGAGAATGCACAAATGAACGCCGATGCAGATCAAATAAAAGCAAACTCCGGCCTACAAACATAGCTTTTGGTTTAAGGGAACCAAATACAGGAAGTGGAGTAAAATGCAAAGGGAACTATGGGTTGAACGCAAGCCATAGTTGGTAAAAAAAAGCCAAAACATATGCATGTGTAGGGCGGCAGGTTGCTTGGCTGGGAAAAATGGCTCTCAGCCAGACATGGTAGAAACGCAGTAAAAGTTCTGATTCAGTTCAGAAAGTTCAGAAATATGGTCCCACTGGGATCTAATGTTGCTCCATGCTTTACTGTTATGTTGGTGGAGTTTTGTTCTTTGCTGTTTTTTCTTGACAAATATGAGAAACAACGCAAAAAAACGTTTCTGTTACCAGTCAAAGTACCAGTCAAATCATCACACATGAAAAAGATGCATCAATAATCATCTTATAATCGCAGCACAGCCTTCTGATCTAATGGAATCATGATGCATCTAAAGGTTCTCACTGCATAAAATGATACCTGGCAAATGCTAAGAAGCATGATTTGTTCACTGTGCAAACTGTTCTGCATATATATGTCTGCCATTGAAGCTTTTAGAGCATGAAGTAATGCAGGTATATGGTGTGTGTCCTTGGCAGAGTAGCTGCAGTGGGTTAGTCAGTCTGTGTGTATTTTATGTAGTCTGTCACCCAGACACATGCTGACATACTTCTTTTGATGTTTACCTGCTGTCTTGCTGGAGAACAAACCAGTTCTTTCTCAGCTATTATTTCTTTGTATTTTTTATGCAAACCACAATCTCTCTTTGATGAGTGTTGCAATGCAAAATATTTATTCTTGACAAACAGGCTGTTTCGTTATTTTCCTTCATTTAACCCTCTGGCCTTCTGGTTTACCTTTCTCTTTCTTACGCACATGTGTATCCCTTCACATGTGCGGTCTATTCATTACTTTATTTTGTCTTGATTAAGGTTGTCCATGTCTCACACCTACCACAAAAGCACATTCTTCTATAATAACATGTAGGTTATTCTAGTAGCAGACACAAAATTGGGAATTCCCAATTTCTATTCAGCAGTGAGTAATTCTCTTTTATCTCTTGCAGACTTTTAGATTTTATACAAAAATTCTTTTTTTTCTTTTGTTTAACTTTTTTAAAGCTCCTTAGCTGGTTCAATATGCAATATTCAATTAACTGCTATACACGACAATACACATGGCTAGATTGGGAGCAGGAAAAAATCTTCCAAACTTTTACCAAATTGCCAGCAGCGTCTTTCACAAACCACCAAACAGTCTTATCTGTTTAACATCACAATGTAAGAAAACAGTTTCAGTCTCAGACACATCTTGTCAAGTGAAAAATGATATTTCATCATGTATAATGTCATTCATCCCTCATTTCTATGTTCTTTCTTTGTCATCATCACATTTGGAGTCATTCCTAGCCAATTATTTTCTCCCTGTTATTTTCATTGAATACCTCTCTCTTAACACTTTCCTGCCCTGGCATGCAAAAGCATGAATCTGTTTACACTCACTGCCAAAAGAGGTGTGTACACACAACAGACGCACACTTCAGCATTGGCCAAAACCCAGAGTAAGTTAAAGTAGGCAGGTCCTCCTTCAGAGTTTGAATCCAGCAGTTATAAGAATAGATGGATAAAAGCTGATCAATGCTGGTTTTAACTAAACTGACAAAAAAAATGCTGACTGTAAATAAATAGCACCCCATTGTCAGCAGGACAACACTGAACGAATGTCTTTCCTGAAAGGGTTACAGATAAAATCACCTGATCACACACCCCTATAGTTAAGGGAACTAATTTGAACTTTATCTGTTTCCCAGCGAGAACCATACTTATGCTCTCCCCTTACTTAAAGTGCATGGGATAACATGCACATCTCATCTCCATCTCTTTTATCTCTTGAGGAAACTGACATCGCGGAAGACTTTCCGACCTAATAAAGCATCTAATCCACCACTGCAACTGACAGTAATCTTGTGATGAGAAACGGTTTGTGTTTGTTGTTTGACTGTGTTCTTAATGCTAAGATGATGTGGTAAAGAGACATGGATGTTGACGCGGTCAAACCATCAGAGGTAAAGCCAAGATAGTATAAAATGTTAGTAAAGAAAAAAGTAATAGAAAAGATACCAGTTTAGGAGGACGACACACAAGCTTTCTTTCTTCTTTGCTTTAAGTCTACTCCTCAGTCTTCCTCAGTTTTTATTCTGTTCAGCTGTTTTACTGTGTATGCAGCAACAGCAAGTGGAGGTATCCCAGCTATCCTCTCGGTAGCCATGCTGTTCTGTTTACAAGATCTGATATGCATGGCACGCGATAGGAGAGACGCCATTATTGTTATGAAACACCCCTCTTTAAGCAACTGGATCGTATTTTTATAAAATGACCCTTTTACCACATTAAATATTGTGTAAAAGACAATTGTTAACAAGATTAAAATAATATCAGGTCAAGTTTATTTAACACTTTGGCATGCTTAAAGGGATACTGTGTAACTTTTGGCCACTAGGGGGACCTGAAACTGTAACTTTCGGTACTGTTGTTGGACACATCATGTTTGCAGACCACTTCATCCAGCTGGTCGCGAAGGAATTTGGATTTAGGATTTTTCAAAGGATTCTTCACCATTGAAGGATCGGGCTCTGTTGGAGGCCTGTGATTGAGTACCTAACTGGCATAAACTAGGAATAAAAATAGAAGTAGAATATACAATATAAATAGAGTGGAATAAAAATAGAAATAAAATATAAAATATAAATCCAGAGTGGAATAAAAATAGAAATAAATAAAATATGAATACATAGTGGACTGGCAGATAAAGTGCAGTGGAAATATAATGGAATAATATTGATGGTATGGTGGAACATTACAGCTTATGAAAACCATAAAACTAAATCAAGCCGGTGACCGACCGTTCTGTTACTACTTTGATATTTAAAAATTGTAGGAAATGCATTTATTGCATGAAAACCTGCATCACTTGCTCAAAATGTTTAGGAAGTCACGTTAGATTTGGTCTGCAGCCGATTAGCTTCAACCAGCCGCATTTAAACACAGATGTATAAATACTGCAATGTTCTGTTATAAATGAACACGGTTGGAGGATGTGGAAAAGTACATTAATTTTAGTACATTTGTAAGAAGCACCTCTTCCTTTCCCGCTCTCTCTTTCTGGCCTCCTCAGACACCCGTTTGAGCTTCTTGCTTTGTTCAGCCATGACAAACTTTAGATGGAAGGGGAGGAAAAGGGGCACAGAGTAGAGCTCTCTGTGTTTAGAGAGGGGGAGTATAAAGCACAGTGCTGCAGGTCACATGATCCCATGACAGCCGGATCCACTCCTGCCACTACAAAATATCTTGTTTTTCTGAAGCGGACAGCCCCCTCGTAGCACCGAAGTGTGTCAAACAAAGTATATTGACTTCAGAAATCCTCCATTATCACTCACATTAAGCTAATATTTGGGTCAAAAGTTCCCCGGTATCCCTTTAACTATTTTTAGGGAGCCAGAAATACGTATCAGTCCCGTCTATCCACATGTCTGAGATTTTGTTGACCCTAGCAACCAAACTTATTCTCTTTAATCTGATGACTTTTTGACTTTTTCCCCACTATGCTTTGGACTTACAAAAAACAACACATTTGACTTCTGTTTATAAATGAGGCTATTGTTAAACAACACAGAGAAAAACACATCTGAGTCATCTTGCCAACAGCAGAAACTGGTAGATCACCAAGAACTACGCACTTTGCAAGCCGATGTTTGTGACTAACACAAGTTTACAGCTCACAGGAAGAGGATTTTATAGAGAAAAACAGAAAAGAGGGAAAGAGAGTAGGTCAATACCACAGTGCCCAAATAGCTTGTTGCTGAATGACTAAGACCTGAATTTGGGCAGGACATTAAGCTTTTACTTTCCCCATGATGTCTTTAAAAAGTGAAGCTGCTTATTGCCAAAACCACAATGAACTCTTAAGCAAGTAAAGTAGCTGCCTTGCCCAAGCGATAGTAAAAGGCTGGTAAACCTTGTTTGTGCCTCAAATGGAAATCCAAGTCAAAGGGATTGCGAATGATGTTTTTACAAGGCATGTGAAGTTTATCTCTAGTGTAAACCTATTTGGGCATACAGAAGAAAGACATCCACACTGCACAAAACAACTACCCATACTTTAAAAATAACACTCTAAACCAAACTTGCTATGTTACAGTACCACAGCTTTCAAGCCAGAGATAGTTGAGTTATTTATGCCACAGCCATTTAAAAAGCATTTCCAAAGCACAAGTTAAACTCATGACAGTTCGGGAAATTTGACTGACAATACTTACAAAAGGGAAAGATAGGCAACACAAAATAGTTTGGCACAGCGCAAAACATCTGTTTTTTTACATTTCTGTATCATCTCATTGTATATGGCCCTTTAAGATGCCTGCTTTCCCTTTTTTCCAGTACCCCAACAAACATGATATGCTTCTATATTCTAACTATCCCATCACGAAAAGCAAACTATTGACTCAATCAATACACAGTGCTGCTACCTTCCGCACTCAGCATCAATATAAACCATCATCAACACTAGTAGCAATGAGCCTCATCAGAAAGTCCATGTGTCAAAGAGATAGGATCTGACCTCCCCATGGACAGGCCTGAACATGCAGGCAGCTGTTTTCAGCCAGCCAGAGCGTAGGGGAATTAATAGAAACAGCAGCTCTCCAGGGACACTGTTAGCCCATACTGACAACCAGTTCTGAGTTCTGGGGTCATCTTAATGTGCTCTGTCTCTTCCCCTTGGCATTAGCGGTGAGAAATATGAAACCCGGATCATGGCAAACATTATTTAACTTTCCGGACAGGCTTAGCTCTAAATGCTGGCTCAGGCTTGTGCAAGCTGTGATATGCACACTTGTGTCAATCAAGAATGTGGGAGTGCCCTTGTAGGGGTTCAGTTTTCATCTGAAACGGTATGCTACTAAATCTGAATGGCCCACCCATGCAACTGAGATTTTGTAGACTTAATTAAACGTTCTGGGGCTTTTATTTGCCATCTACAGCAACATTTTAAAAAAACAAAAACAAAAACAAACAGAAACTTTTAAACAGACTTGATCTGAGTTACACCTGACAGAGAGTATTAAACTTAAACTTGCTGAAATTGTTACAGAATTTTTCCTCCAACTTCATTTTCAATAGGCAAGCGAAAAAAGAAAACATTTTGTCATTTTTTCATACAAATTTTGTTGTTTATGGTGTATTTCATTCTGCCAATTGTGTCCTTATGAATTACATAATTGCTCAATATTGATTTCAATAGTTTAGGATTACATCCCAAAATGATGAAAGTGATGTTGGACGGCTGTTTGAATGAGTCCTTTGGGTGTAAGATGTTTAATTGTCCAGTTAAGCCTTTTATGAAAAACTTAACACAGTTTTATTCTAAATGGCTTATTAATCTTCTGAGTTTTCAATGTGTTACTCTTTTTATACAGACATGCCTTCAACACCACATGCAATGAGCCCGTGTGTAGTATGAAACCACCTTTGCCATACGTATATTACTGTACTGTAGTTAGGCTGTACTTTTCTTAGTGACTTAAATTTAGTTTTTCTAGCCTTGCAATCAGCTCTGTTTACTTCTCCATTTTGAAATAAATGCTGAAAGCAATAACAAGCAGTAAAACCTATAATCCAGGTATGCAGCGGTGATGTGGCCATTTAACATTAAGTACAGTACTTCATTTTATGCATCCGGTTTGTCTAGTATCCATTTTTGTGATGTCATTTTCACCAAATCAGCACTTTATGTTTTTTAATGTTGGTTAAATCTGTTTGAATAGTTTGTTAAGGCATTCCGATAATAGAAAACATTTATTTGCATTTACATCTAAGATAATCTCTCAGTGTTTGCAACTCAGTTGCAATCATTCAGACCATTGTGTGTCTGTGACAGCCTTTGATCAGGAAAGAGTTATTGCATGTTACAGAGCAAAATCATTGAGAGCTTTCAGCAGTAATTTGATGTCAAACGTAAACGTAGATTTTTGGCTCTAAATGATGTGTTGATAGATAAAATAGGCTGCATGGAAGCAGTGTAAGAAGAGAAGAGAGGCCAGCTCCAAAGACTCGCCTACGCACTCACAACGCTAGAAAGTGTCCCAGATTAAGGCCAAGTTATATAACTTGGACTACATTGGTGTTTCTGCATTGCATGTGTACGGTTTGCTGCTTAATGCACACCTTGTAGTCTGTTTTTGACAGCTTGATTTCATAATAAGAAACTGCTATGAGCTTTTTCAGTTCACTTTGGCATGATGGCACGGTAGTTAATCGACAAGATGTTTGCGATTTGCTAGCCTTGATCACAAACGTCTGTTAGCCCATTAAGCATTTCCTTGCCCATCACGTTTATGCATAACAAACGTAAAGGAAATCAGTTGCACATATCGACGCAGGAGAGGAACTGGAAACATCAACTTCTGTCAAGTACTGATGCCTTAAGGTGCAACAGATAGCAAATACAACGGTGGCTGGATCGGACCTCTTTGTAACAAAGCTGTAATACATGTGTTAACAAATAAACATACGCCAAACTAACAACTCCAGCTAAGTAAGATGCTGACCGCTCGGTTAACAGCAGCAACCTCAAACTCTCCGTACCTTGGTATAGTGATGCATTTTGTGTTGATATTCTGGGTGGTGATCGCTTTCTCCAATTCATCCAACTGCCCCGTCTTCTTAAGCTTTTTCACCAGACTTTTCACCGCTTTTTCACACCACTTCTCCTCCTGGCCGTTCTGTTCTCCCTTCTTCCAGCCCAAAAGTCTTTTGACAATGGGGGGAGTGAAAGGCAAAATTGACATCTTGAGTTTACTTAAGTCCGTCCAGTGTCGAAAAGTCCGCGGGTTTGAAGAAAGTACAAAAACAACTGCTTCTCTGAGGTTGAAACAGCAAAAACAAATGCGTTGTTTGATTAAAATCGATTGTTGTTGTTTATTAAAAGCCACGCAGGAGCGTCTCGAGGTCAAACACTCCCGTTTTAGCGCACTTGGTCGGCTCGGCTCGAGCTAAGCGGCGTACTGAGCACCGGTTGTGTGCTGTGCGGAGGATTTGGTGTTACTCCGCCAGAAAACCTAGTTCTGTCTGGATTTAATTAAGCTGGGGCTATTTCATATCATCCTGCTCCGAGTCACATCCAAAATTTATTACAACTTGAAGTTGAAGCAGCTATGTTTGTTTTTCCTTTTCCTCTTAGATACTGAAATGTCTGAATAGCAAAGTTTGGTGAAGTTCAGAGTCATCCGCCGTTTGGTGGTCCGCCGACTGAAGTCTGCATCAAATGCAAATGCAGGAGCTGCTGCTGAGACTCTCAATTCAGGCTTCAGACTGCGCAGCAGACTTGTGGCAGTCCGGTGTTAGCAGCTGGCCAAAGGGGCAGTGCTGATATTGCACAAGCAGAGCCTTTTCTCTGCCTGCTCATAAACATGCACATGGTCGGCTAAATGAGCTGTCACAATCAGGTATAAACAAATCATTTCATTAGTTGTGTAACACTGAACACTTAGAAAGTTTATGGAATTTATTTTTCGTATAAATAGGATAGGAGAAGAGGATAAAGGCAGGTGATGTTGAAAAGTATGTAAAAGTAAGAGGTTATATGTTCTACAAGCTTTATCAAATGACCCATTTTGCCTCAATGGGTCACTTTTAATTTATTGGTAAGTTCACATAGTTCACGTTCTTATTCCGTTCAACTGTCAATTGTATCTATGGTCATATCTATGGTCATATCTAAAAGAAAAAAAAACTCATTGTTTGTGTATTTTCATATTCTTAGAAATCTGCATTTCCAGTAGCCTTCTTGGCATTCAGATACTGTAGCTGCAGTTACATAAGAGTAAACCCATGTGTATATTTGTTGTATACAGACTAGAGGTCTAAGCTCCAGGACAAAACGTTTCCAGTAATTTCTCCTGAGTTGTTTGTCTCTTCGTGAGTGAATAATGGGTGCTACTGTAAGATGGAAGGTGCTAGAAGTCATCATGCACGCAAAAGATGAGCTTGTCTCGGCTTGTTTGAAACACAAACAGAACACTGCTACTTAACAACGTGGCAATTAAGTTTGTGGTTTGCCTCAGCCTCTAAACAACAACTATACGCAGACATATGTTCACCCTCTCTTATATGTATGCAGAGCCCCCCCCTCACACACACAAGTTCACATGCATGCAGTGTCAAAGAGTCGACTGCCAGATGTACAATAGTGTGTGCAGTAGTGCTGAGTTCACCACAGAGAGAGTGATAGTGGGCTTGTTTAGGGTGTGAAGTTACTTTTGTTCTCCGGTCTTCAAAAAGATAGACTTTATTGCATTCAAGCGCACTTACCAAACGTGGGTGTCGTATTAGCAAGTTCTTCAAAGAGTTGTAAATGTTGTGAATGCCCTGCACAAAGTAGCTGCTGCACCAGGTTTTCCGCTGCACTTCTTTGAGTGAAATTACTCATAAAAGAAGAATAACTTTCATTCTCAGATTGCCCACAATCCTCATTTATCTGGATTGTGACTTAGTACAGACCCACAGTCAAAGCCTCCACTGACAGCTTATACTCATATTAGAATAGTAGCATTGATTTGTGGTTACCGTTTTGGTATGTTCGCATAGGCACATTGACCTGCGTCCAGCAGCTATCCTCACTGTGCATAGTGTGTAGTGTGTGCTAAAAATACAGATGGCTTTAGGCACAGCAGGACAAACGCCTTCCTTTCATCTATTTTGGTGGCATTGCAGTGCATATTTTTATTCCTACTAAAGGCATGTTGCAGTTCTTTAATCACATGCTAAGTTGGAAGAGGTTTGATAAAAGACCACTAATGGTATACAGCTATTACAGCTAATTATTAAGGAATTTCCTTATAGATAGAAAGGAAATTCCTAAACATACCTTTTTAAGCTGGCTCCATCCATGTTACTGTGATTGAATGCTTGAAGTGAGTGGGTTTAATTGCAGCAGTTTCTGCACTATAAATTACCGGCAGCTCCTTGTCTGCAGTAATAATCAAGTCTCCAGCTGTAAAACACAGCAGTCTCTGCCTCTGCGGCGTGCTGGCAGGTTGGAGGATCAGGCTGGAGGAGCGTGCTGCCATGTGTCACATGCTGAGGCCCTGCGGCTCTCTCGGCACCTGTTTACGCCCCCGGGGACACGACCGGCCAAGACAGCTGGTTTGTTTTGGAGAAGTGTAGAACGAGACAGGGTGGTTGTAGGGGTTCAGCGTGGGGGAAGGGATTACAGATGGGCCGCAGTAGACGGGGGGTAGGACAGAGTTTGAGGGGGTGGGGGTGCCCCTGTGAGAAGATTTACTGAGCACAAAAGGCACATCGGCGAGGCTGAATGCAATGACCACTTACAATCCGATAGATGATAATGACATTGTGCAAGCTTTAACCCCAGGGGGCTCAGGCCAAAGTGTGTGACTGTGAGTGTGTGTAGTTGTGCATGTGTGCAAAGTCAGCTGGTGTCCCAGTGGAGGAGACAGGTCACAAAGAACAGAAAGCACGAGGATGAATCTGATGATTCTGATAAGGAAGCAGATGACCAGTGCATGAAATTATGCAGAGTAAACACAATATGTTTAGACAATGAAAAGTTCAAAAGTGAACTATGATAAAAATCTGCACTATTTCTAACCTTCATACCCATCGGACTCGTATTTAATGAAATACAGTTTTTAAAATGCCTGTTAGACTGAATATGACATATGTTTTACATCTTTCTTTCAGCTGCACGATTAGAAGTAGCCAGTCTCAGACAGTGACTGAAGGTAAATGGACAGTGTTTATATAACACTTTTCTCATTGCATATGTCACTCAAAGTACTTTTCATAACAAGCTGCAGTGACTCATTCACACAACACTTAGACTGTGAAGTCTTACGGGCAGTGTTGTTTCCCCATCACACATGCAATGCGTGTGATGAGCACGTTAATGAACACACCGGAAGCAAAGTGGGAATTGTTGTCTTGCAAAGCTTGAAGGATGCTTCAGTGTGTGGGAAGCCAGGGATTAAATCGCTGACCTTCTGTTTACCACTTTTTGGATTCGCATTATAGCAGATATTTGACTGGCAGGCAATCTCTCTACAAAGCTGAAGAGAGAAAACTACAAAGAACCCTTGCTTAGGAAAACTTCACTCATTTAAAATGTAATCACACAGTATGCTAAATCTTTATTAAAACACAACAAAACAGTTAAAATCAGGTGAGTGACACCTGTCAAACTGTCAGTGCATTAGTGTTATAGCTCCTTCTAATGAGGCAAAAATCTAATCTTTATAAGATTTAAGAGCACATCTGTACAACAAAGCTTAATGTTTTTTAATAAGATTAAATGTTTTGCATGCAAAAAGGATATCTGTGAAGTAACTGCTGTTAAAGGGTGGATGCTCAGGTGTGCGCTCATGCAGACTTAACCCTGAGCATATTTTTATCTTAAAAGTTATTCTTGCTATGCCTCCATTCTGCAAACCTTTACTTTCCTTGTGCCTTGCTCCTTTCTATCAATCAATAAACTCTGTGGAAAGACTGCATGAGCTGCTCCTTATGCCCAGAAATCAGTCTTAAAACTAAGAAGATTCATCTCTCTTTTGATTCCAATCAATTATTGCCTGTTTCACCCTTTTCTGATATTTATATTATTGTTACGTAGGCTATTTATTATGAACTGGCTTGAATACTGACTGACAACATCAGACTGGCTCATACTGATTGTCTGTGAAGTGCCCTGAGATAACATTGTGGTGAAAAAGCGCCCAATAAAGGCAAGGCAAGGCAAGGCAAGTTTATTTGCATAGCACATTTTCAGGTACAAGACAATTCAAAGTGCTTTACATAAAACATTAAAAGCATAAAAGAAGAATTACAGTAAAATCATTTAAACACAAAATCATTGAAAAGATTAAAAGCAAG
>JAVQJG010008645.1:0-12314 GCA_036024015.1 Craterocephalus amniculus
TTCAATTTTAAATGTGCAATTAGAAAATGCTTTAGAAATTTGATTTCTTTTTATATCATTTAATTGTTGAATTTGAAATTATATTTAGTAATACATATTTTTATTTCACAATTGATTAATCACGAGAAAATGTAGTATTGCTTTTTCGATGCCCCTCCTGGTCCTCCATACATAAAAACAGTTTGATGTAAATGCAAATACTTTTTATCTGCTTAACTGATGAGTATTATGGATAAGCAGGCAGTTGTTCATGGAGCCTGAGCCCTTTCTGTCAGGGCGACGGTACCAGAGGGCAAGGCAATAGACAGGTCCAAAAACAGGCAGAAATCCAAGGGCCGAGAGACAAGAGACGAAGAACTAGGAACGCTGGGTAGTCAGGCTAAGACACAAGACGAACTGGCAGGGTGTGCAGGGAATCACAGACACTAAATACCAGGAGGAAGGGAGATAACGACACACAGGTGAAACACATTAGGGCAGGTAATCCACAGGAGGGAGGAGCACACGAGGATGAGGAAGACAAGACACCTGAAACGAGAGGGAGGTCAGTGACTTCAAAATAAAACAGGAAATAATGCAAAACCACCTCTTCTACCTGGCCCAGAACAGAAACCCTGACACTTTCAACAACAAAATAGGAAATATCAATGATTCCTAAACCCTAGAAATAAGGAATTTAGATTGTTAAGATGTAGAAAATAATTGTTCCTTAATTAAGATACAGACCCAGGAATGACGCATTTTTACGGAAAAAAGGGAGGGGGGCTGTATTTTAGGAAATAATTAAATGCCTATTTCTACTAAAGCAGTCATATATTGTAAAAGTGAAGCGAAAGAGCAAAGCCAGCATGGATGGATGTTTACTTAGGATGATCCTGTGTTGTATAACTTTAATCACTGCTGCACAAATGTAAAATGTACAGTTTGGACAGACATTTTTAATCACCCACATAGAAAGTTGATGAGATGAAGCTGCAGTATTATGATCCAGAACATGGTAGCATTGATCCAGAACAACATACATGCCCTAATCCTTTTCTGGGTGTCTGAGGCTTCTACTGGTAAAGGCCAGTTTACAACTTCAATAAAATAATCCTTCATATTCTTATGTTCAGTCTGACTTCATGGCCTATGGTAATGACTCAATTTATTCTATGTGACGGATCTTCCTGAGGTATTGGAGTCCATTATGAACATTTATACATGGTTATAGTCAATTCAGCCACTGACTGCTTTAAGCATGTTTCAACCATAGTTAGCTAAGCCAACCATGCATCCACTGCTACACCTCCATTAAATTCATTTAAGAAGTCCATGTTGAACAATTTTTACTCTTCTTTTTTTAAAATGTTTGCTTTCTACTCATTTCTACCAGTGGTGTTAAATATCCATCCCCTGCTTCTCTGGTTACTATTAGCCTACTATTTTTTATATCAAATCAAATCAAACTATCTATAGAGCACTTTTCATCATATCATCATAACATTTATTCAAAAATAAAACATCAAAACATACACCCAAACATTTTACTCTTTTCTAGCTCACAGCATTTTCATATCCTATGGAAATGCTCATCATTACTTAAAGATTTCTATTTTAAAGATGAAATTGTTGTTTTTAATTAAGCTATTAATCCACTGGCTGCTAACAGCAGTTTGAGCTAGCTAGCCATTAATGTAAGCTAGCTGTTCAGTTCCTCCTCTTTTAAGATATTTTGATTGGTATTATTAACTTTTAATAAACACCTAAAATTACCCAATAGATGTTTTAAGTAAATATTTATTTACAACCCCAAGTAATCAGGTGTTAGCAGTGAACTTAGCATGGCTGTGCTAAAGTTTTTCAGTTTTATGTGGCACTGCACACAAACTCTCACCCTGAGCAAATGATAAAAGCACCTTTGCAGTTTCTTCATAATTTCTATGTAATTATCAACATTAGAGCTGAAAAAAGCCTGCCCTTGATTTATCCCTATTATGGACAAACACATGGTGAAGAGGGAAAAGTGATGAGAAGAAAAGAGCGGGGGAGTAAGAATAGTGTGAGCACCAGTATGGCTGAATGCTGAGTTTGGGAGCCATTAGGCAGAAGGTAATTAATACCTGTCACTGCAGTCAGGGCTCCGTTCGCTACCTTTATTCTCTTTCAGACCAATTAAAAAATGACACTCCTTCAGTGTGGAGAACGTCTTGTTAAAATTAAACGCCTGAGACGCACAGACACCTTTGATAAACACACCCAGAGCTACAATTGGCTTTGGCAGCAATGGCACGTTGTACAGATAAAGTGGGAGAGAAAGAGGAACATGGCACTGTGTGTGTGCGCGCCCCCACTTCTGGTAGGAGATGTGAGTCGTTAGATCTGATTAAAAGTGTGTATCTGCGGGAGTTTTACTCTCAAACATACACATACAGTGCACGCTAGAGACTGACGTCATGTTAAGGGACTTTCATGAGCCAGAAAGAGACGCTGACCAGTGTGGATGACTCGCTGCCAACTATTTGCAGCTTGGGCAGCAAGGACAGACGGATGGTAAGCAAAAGCAGATGAGCCATTGGAGCAGCTGATGATATAAAAAAAACTAGTGGAGAGTAGACAAAAAAAAAGAAGAATCTTAAGAGCAAAGCAAACTATGATGAAGAATATGACAGAAAGGAAAACAAAAGATGGGAAGAAAATTAAGTGAAATATGGTGCATTTCCTAAAAGAACTGTAGGGATAGGAACTCAAGAAGACAAATGGGATGGGGGGGAAAAAAGAGGTGGAGTGATGGATGCAAGCAGGGGACCAGCAGATCTCTGCCAACATCTCCATGCATCCTTCCAGACATCACACTGCGCTGCCATCTGCCTCCCTAACACACACGCATGCAGCACACACACACACTGGGAGGAGATATGTGAAATCATTAGCGTCTCCTGACACTGAATAAATATCTAGGGATGAAATCTGTCTGTGGAGAAATCACCTGCGGGGAAAATATGATTGGATGAGATCACAACCTCACTGGAACGTAATTTGCATGTCATCTAAATGGGATCTGCCCCCAGTGCTGGGAGGGGGGTCAAAAGGCGTCGTGGATGGGAGAACGCGCTCTCCGATTGTCTGAAAGCAGCAACAATGGCAGGTAAATTGCTGCTCCATCTGTTAGCAGCAGTACTGCCCTCTTGTGGTCACTTTATAGATCTTTGCAAATAAAACATCGAACATTAACGGACACAAACTGTTTGGCAGTTGTCTTTTTTTTTTTTAATCACATTAGAGCTGAGGAATAAAAATAACACAAAGCATGAGAGTGCAGCACACAGAGTGTCTTGGTTAACCACATACAGAGTCTTATTTATACATATATTTATATAATAGAAACATTTCTCCCACTTGTACAGCCTCTGATTGTAACACAGAAATAACCCCACATTCCCTGGGCGAAAGAGAAAAAAAAAGAAAATGAGAAAGAGTAAAACTCTCAACAGTCATCACCTACAATAGAAAACCTACAAGTCATTCATTTTTAGAGGTTTTTACATGAATGAGGCATCAGAATTCATTACAAAAATAGGATTATAGTTGATATAGAAGCAGAGAGGGCTGATTAAGTGGGTGGGGGAGTGAATAGAAATGACCACCCACCACTCCATCCATCAAACACAAGCCAGGAAAGGAAAAAAAAGAAAAAAGAAAGGAAATAGTGAGAAATTCTGAGATTCTTCTCCCAGTGCTGTTCAGCAGTCCAGCTTAATCAGAGTCAATTATCAATGGAGACAGGTTAGAATTTAAATTAAACAAATCAACAAAACTAGTAGAAAATTAGTATAAGAAAGTAAACTCATCGGCGAGAGGGAGGGGAATTAGTGCACCAATGGAAGGTGAGATGGTTTAGAAGTGCTCGGAAAATCCAAAGAAACAGAGATGAAAAGAAAAGGGTTTTATCAAAGCTGAAATAACAGAATAGCAAAAGATTTTCAGAAAAAAAAGTGCAAAGCAGCTCGGAGGTCTCCGGCTCTCCAGCTGCCGTTAGTGGCAGGAGATGAATTAGAAGATGAGGATGGGATGATGAAGGAGAAGTGTTATTGCTGGGGAAATATCTTATTTGGTGTTAACATGTGAGAAGGAGGATGAGGGGATGAAGAGGAGAGTTATTGCTGAGGGTAGTAGGGCTGTTGCTGGGGGGGCTGCTGCGGGTAGCCGGGGTAGGGCTGTCCTGCTGGAGGGGCTCCGGGGTATCCTCCCTGTCCCGGGGTCGTCTGGTACGGCATGTAGGGCATGTTGTACTGGCCATAAGCATAGGGGTTGTAGCCCATGGGCATCTGGAAGTACCTGTAAGGTCACAACAAGGGACAGCAAAAGTAAAAACAGTGTCCCAGAATCCTAAATGTCCCACTTCTGTGCACATTCCCACCAGGATAGTCTGGGACTCAGTTCAATTGGGAGGGGGCGAGAAATATTGGTTTGATTTGCTTCACTCAAGCTAAACTAACCACCTAGACAATGTTACACAGTTACAGCAACTGCTCGCTAGAGGCGAAATTTCCCAAAACAATCAATGACCAAATAGGACAAAAAAGAAAAATTCCTACAAAAGCAGGAGCAGGAAGAAAATTTGGCTCATTGATTGGTCAGGACTGAAAACGTATCGTTCGTTGAAATTAAATACTGGGGTAATAATAATCGTCCTTGTTTTATGTAATTAACAACTGAGTTGTTTTTTGTGTGTTTTTTTTTTTTACACACACACACATATACACATATTCATGTTTGCATCAGTGGAAATGTAGAAGTGGCAACTTTCCTCTTCATGCTTTCCCACGTTTACCTCCTCAAACACTCAACAAATTTGTGCCAGCCCCGAGAATCATCCTAGACCACGTCTGTGAGATCAAAATAACGTCATTTTCTTCTTGTGGCCTGGAGAACAAGAACAGTGTTCTGGCTTCTCGTGGAGCATGTTAGAACTTTATGTGTTTGCAGCCTTGAGGTGTCTGGTTTTGCTTTTGTGTTCGAACCTTAAACAGTTTTCACGTGAAGCTGCGCAGTATGAGGGGCAGGAGCAGCCAGCTATCAAAAACACTGCGCCAGGGTTTACAACACTTCCCCTCACTGGTTGGTCCATACCAGAGTGTGTTCATACTAAGCAAAACAAATCATTCTATTCATATAAGTGTGATTAGTGTAGCAGTGTTAGCTTAAAATAGATCAATCTGTGCTATAGTGAATGCGCCCTGAGAAAAGCATATTCCAACTAATCCACTGTTTCCAGCTTAGTCAAGCAGGATCTGTACAAGTTAACATTAGTAAACATGACTATATTATTTAACATGTAAAAATAAAACAAAAAAACCCTTATGTTCTAATAAAAAAGGCACACCTTGTCTATTTTTAAAAGAAGCCAGATTAAGAAGATGCGAGGTGATATGTGGTTCAGAAAACTAATCAATTTTCCAAAACACCACATACGACGAGGCACAAGCACACCAGAAAACAGAAACAGAGGAGGTATGTAGTCATGTGCCGAATGGATCCAAACTGCCTCACTGATGCGATTTATGGAGCCGTGCCAGAAGACAGTTATGCAGGGATGCTACGGTGATAGCATTTTACTGATGCTACCATTTCTGCCTAACCTATTAGGATTAATCATTGCTTGATCCATTTAGACCATAAACAACATAAATGGACTTTAGCGTTTCAGCCCTGGGGAGGTATTTTCAAGCTTTTAACTTTAGCTTAATGTAAAGCTAGCGTCACATCAGGCAACACTTTGTTTTTATTTTTTCTCAAAACGGATAAACATTAGATCAAAGTAACAATTTACATAAAAAGCAAAAACTTTGCATTCTTGCTTTTAGTCCATAAGAAGTAAATTGTACAGAGTTACAGGATTGAACAGTGCTCAGGAATGTGGATGTTGGGAGTAAATACTTACCCTGGGTAGCCTTGGTAGGTGGGGTAAGGTGGTCCCTGTGCCTGAGAAGGTGGTGCTGCAGGCGGCGGGTTGTTGGTGGGAGGGCCAGTAGGTGTTGCACTGGTGGGAGTGGTGGAAGCTGCCTGAGGGGTGAAGCTGGGCGGGGGTGGCCTGGAAGGGGGCTGGGGCTTTGACAGGGGCTGCTGCTGGGCTTGTTGAGGCTGCTGGGGCGGGAAGGCAGAGAGAGAGCAGACGGATGGGTCATGATGATGGCAGCAGTGATATTCTGATAAAACTTAACGACGCTCAGTTTGGCTTCATGTCTGCTTACAAAGACGGTTCTGGGGGCAGGGGTCGGCCCGGGGGCAGGGGCAACAGGGGTGCTCTGGTAAGCAGGAACATTAAAGGATGGAGCACTGGGCTCACGGGCGATGCTCTGCTGCAGCTCCCTGCAGACAAAAAAAAAGGCTCCTGAACTACCACTGCTGCTCAGGTGTTCTTAAAATATGAAAGAACTCAGACTGCAGCGTCATGAAAAGAAAGCTGGAGTTGCCTCAAACTTTAAAATCATAAGTGAACAACTTCTTGTGAGCTGTAGTTTATACAAATAATACCACCGTCATACGTACTTGAGCAGCTCATCCCGCTCCGTCTTGCGAGCAAAAACAATGTCGCTGCACTTGTTCTGGAACTTCAGCAGGATTTCCGTCAAATCGTTGTAGAACTGTGGAGGAAACGTAAAAAAGGAAATTAATCACCTGCTCTGCAACGCATGCTTAAAAAAAGAGTTTCTGACCAGATATGCATCACTACTCCTTCTGTGTGTGCGTGTTTGTGCGTGTGTGTACATGTATTACTATTTTTTTGTGGCCTCTTTTTGTGTTTTCACCTACACTGTGAGGACATTTTGGCTGGTCCTCACAAGGAAAAAACCCTTTATAAAAGGGCCAAAACTTGGTTTTAGACTTAAAGTTAGAATTGGGATGTGGTTAGGTTTAGGGCAAGGGTTAGGGTTAGGCAACAAGCAGCGCTGGTTAGGGTAAGGGGCTGGGGAAGGCATTATATGTCAATGGAGGTCCTCACAAAGTCAGAAAGACACGAATGTATGTGCATTGTGCCGAGTGAGTACCTTGGTGCCTTCGCGCAGGTTGCTGCTAATCTCAACATAGCTGTCGTGAGCTGAAGCCAGTTTCTTTAGGACGTCCTCCCTCTGGTTGGCCTCCGTGTTGGACTGCTTCAGGCTACTGAACTCCTGGTGGGCCGTCTGGATGTCACAGTTTGAGAGCAGAGACGGTGGGAATAAAATGGTTAATATCCTTTAGCATGCTAGTATATTTATCCAGAGTATTTCAACGTCTATGTACATTTTATTTATATTGCACATTTACTGTACAACAAACCCAGCTGCCCAAAGTGTTGCACAATGAAACAATAAAAAAAAACAATGAGCGCAATAGAACAATACATAATAAATGAACAGATCCACTGAGTATGCTGTTCCTCTGAACAGCGTCTGCACCTGCTGTTTGAACTGCTTACTTCATGTTTTTGTTGGATTTATGGGATGCTTCATTAATTCCAGCAAGAAAATCAGCTGGAGTTTATTTAGCAGCAGAAAATCAACATCAGCCGTCCCTGCTGTGTAATCAAAGTGTCTGTTCGTGTACCTGAACTTGTCCCAGCAGCTCCTCCTGTGTGCGGAGGCTGGCCTGGACCCTTTGGTTGTAGCTGTTGTACAACTTGTCGAGCTGAGAGACTGACAGCTGCTCTTCGTTGATGGCGCCGTCCTGGGCGAGCGCCGTCAGGAAGGTGGTGGACATGTCAAAGGTCACGGCTTTGATCTCCCCCTCCATAGTCTCCCTCTCCTTCTTCATCTCATCCAGTTGGGAAAGCTGCGAGCGCAGCACGTTCACAACCTGAGGAGAACACAAGAAAAGAAAAAAAAAATCCATCTCTTCACCTTCATTATCTTACAACTTTTCCTCCACTTATGCATGAATACAGTAAAGCTGGAGAGAGATGCACTTCTTCCTTGCTCTTTCCCAGTTCTGCTTGCTTAGTTGTTTAAGTTCCCCAGTGACGCACGATGCAAAGTCAGCAAACAAAATGAAAAATGGGGAGCTGCTGTGGGGAGGAGGGAAAGGGCCATAAAGCACACAATGTCCTCTGGGTCTTCACGTGACACACAAAATGCTTCTTAGCCCAAAAAAACAACTCAAAAAAAATGTTCATATCATCTAAACACACAGATCCAGGTGTAAAGACGTCAGACAGACCTCACTGCCCTGCAGGGTTTTGGTCGGGTTCGCTGATGGGATGGCGGCGTTGAGCTCATTTTCTGGTTTACACAGCAGGGCGATCATGTCACAGTGGGAGTTGTAGCGGTCTCTCACCACCTGGTCGGCTTGCACCGCCTTGTCCAGGATGTTGCGGAAGTTGGCACCCTCTTAGAGGAAAGGAGAATATAAAATGGCAGATGAGAAGTCGAAGGTTTAACAAAGGTAAACAGCAGGTAGGAGTGATGAGTTTTCAGACTGCACCTGCACGGAGGGGCTTGTACAAGTCTCCAGAGGGAGTTCGGTTCCAGCGCTGGTTGAACTTCGTTCTCAGCTCGTTGTCGGTCGTCTCTTCATCGTCCAGCATTTTCAGCGACTGATAGACAGAAACAAACGTAATGAGACACAAAGAAACTAGCATCACATTCCCTTAACATTCATTACATGCATTCGTCCAGGTTGAGCTGCAAGTCGGGTTAATACCTTTTATTGATGCAGAAGAAAAACTTATTACTTCACAAGCAAGTACAAATTTTAATATATTATTTTATTTTATTTGATCATTTTCTACAAACAGTTTTAGTATCTTAGGTCTGTATTTACATGTATTGAAAAGCGGAAAGTTAGAAATAGAGTTTCAGTGACATGAAAAAAAAATGCTTTAAGCCAGCAGAGTTTAACTTTTTACTTTCAGTTTTGGCTCCTCATTATACAAAACAACAGACTATATTTTCTGGGCAAAATTAAGGCCTTTTGGTTTGGACTTTTCAACTCTGCCAACAAAACTGCAAGCAGATTGTGTTTTATGTTTGTCGCCCGTCTGTTTATTTGTTTGTCTGCAAGATGTTTAAAAAACGTGTTGGATCTTCAGTCTTTGGCCCAAAGATCAGGAAATTAAATTTCTGTGATGATCCTGATCTGGGATTTCCGCCATTAGGAATAATACTGAGATTTTACTAGTGATGCACTCTCTTGGTATCCCTTCAACACTGACTGAGTCCAGCTAGGCTGTTAAGCTGCAGCAGATTTATATGCTGCTTCATCAAGAAGGCAAAGTAGAAAAAAGTGCATTTTTTAAGTTATTAGAAAGCGTTAAGACAACAATAAAAAGGTAAAGGGAAAGATCGCAACCACAAACCTCATCCAGGATCTCCCTGTTGCGGGTCAACAGCTCAGGCAGGTCTCTGATTAGCTGCTCTATGCTCTGCAGCCCTCCCTGCTCCACAATGGATCTGGCCTTCTCAGCAATGGATTGTGGAATAGAGTCTCCTGACATGTCCTCCAAGGCAGCAGGCAAATTTAGGGATGCCAACACCCTGACAGAGTTGCACATCACCAGCCAGTTAATTCAACTTCACAAAATTCAAAACATCTGCTTACTGTACATTCAGTCACAGCAGCCAAAATCCATTGCTATGGTACAATTTTTTACTCGTATTATTCTAACATTGACATCTGAAAAATCGTCATTTTGGTTTCATGAATACAACGAATAGAACCATCTTTTTGTGGGATTAAATGCTGCAAATTGTTAAGTACTAATCTTCGACTGCAACTCAGAGAAACCAGGAGCACTCATCAAAAATGTTAATAGCACTCGATGCATCATTATGTCATGAATTTTTTATATGCTTACAAAAGGCACTTATGATGCATGACAACAAGCACAAGTAGAACAAACTCATGAGGAAACACTTCAGCGTACCCGTTGCAGAGATTAGTCGCCTCCCTCATTGTTCCCACCAGTCTGTTCACCGTCTCGGCCTTTCTCTGGTTGTAAACGCTCATGGATTGCTGCACAGCCATGGGAACCATCTTCTCAAACAAATCTGAAGAAAACAGGCCATCGCATGCCGTTTATTAGAACCAATGAAAACTAATGTGTGGGAACAATGAAGAGGGTTGAGCCTCGAATGACATCTCTGTTTTCTGTATGGGAAATTGAGCTAACAAGAGGCTTTAATAATGTTGGAATAAAGACAGTATTATTCATTAGAAGAGGGTGTCAAGAGCCCTTACACTACTATAGCTCTTAAAATCCTCTTATGATGCTGTTATAAAAGATGAAACTTAGCTAAAATGAGAGCTAAAGAAAAATTATTGACTTATAAATCATCAGGAGACCACAGTTGGACCCCCCCGCCTGTCATTCCTCTCCTCATCATAGTGCCCAATCAGATATCTGGTATAGGTTTTGTTGCCATAAAACAATGTATCTGAGTTGCAAACAGCTGTGATCTTCAACCATAAAATTCTGAGCAGGTTATTGTGCGTGTTTTTGGGCCGTTTGAACCTGGCACAGAATCTGATGGACACGAGCTCACAGAGATGCTGACCTTAGACCAAAACTGTTCGGCCTGATTAGTCCAAGACAAACTTTAGCGGAAAAGGCTTGTAATTGTGTTATTTTAAATCAAATAGTATGTACATGATAAATCTGATCTTCTGGACCTGTTCTTGGCCTGAATCCTTACAAACTGGATCCCAAACTTATGATGCAACATTATGTGTTCCAAAAAATATGAGTACTTTCTAGACCATTCCAAGATTAATGCTTTAGATGGGAGGAATAGGAAGCAACCAATACCTAAAAGTAATCTCTATTAAACTATACCATTACTTAGTGACATATGACTTCCAGGCTGATAAGGCCATCTCCTTAAACACTTCGACAAAAACATCCATCTTTAAAAACATATACAGTATATATTATGTAAAGTACTAATCCGAAAAATAGAATATGCTTGAAAAGTTGTTTTATTCAGGAAAATCAACATAAAAGGTGAAATCAATACATTTTATGTACAAACTACAGATGCAAGAGTTTACTGTCAGAGGCCTGACAATTTTGTACTTAAATTCCATTTTGTATTGATTTCAAGCAATATTCAAATTTTCTGAGCTCTATATATTTCAGCTTTTATTTGTTTATATTTTGCTGATAAGGATTTGCAGCTTTAGGAAATCTCAAATTGAAAAGCTCAGAAAATGAAAATATTGCTTGAAATCTATAAAAAATTGAATTTAAATACAAAAATGTCAGGTCTCTGCAAACTCTTGCATCTGTACTTTGTACATATAAGTATTAGTTTCACCTTCTATGTTGAATTGCCAGAATAAAACAACTTTTCCAGCATATTCTAATTTTCCGAGTAGTACCTGTATATATTATGTATGTATTGCGCATGTACTGTCAGAAACTGACCATTTATAATAAGCAACTTCTTTTTGTTGGGTCTGTATGTTTTACCTGCAAATTTCTGGCTGAGCGGAGGTGTGATAGCGGTAGCTTTGACCAGTGCTGCCTTGCCGATTTGCTCCAGATCCTTGATTTCAGGCACACGGTCGTGATAGATGAAGTCGTTGTCTTTTTTGGCGGCAGTCAGGGCTCTGTTGATTTTGTCAGTGAGGTCCTTCACGCTCACATACTCGTCATAGCGAGACGCCACAGTCTTCACCAGCTCTGCTGCATGCTGGGGTGTTAAAAAAAAATCAGATTCAAGTTTCCTTCTCACAAGTTTGTCTGTTCTAAATCAAATATGGCATTACATGAGGGGAATTTATAAAAATGTGGGCATTATCTCAAGATATAACAGATGATTTCTCTGACCATGTGGAACAACACAAAGCTGTGGAAAATCTGTGTACCTGCAGACGAGCGATCTCCTCTCCAAAGCGCTTCTTCTGCTTGGCGAGGATGCTCTGGTGCAGCTCGGCGTTGGCTTGCATGATGCAGTGCTTTGCCGCCAGCACTGGCAGCACTTCCTGAAAATAAAAATACTAACCAGGGAAAGGCAACCACAGAGCAACACGCATGCACGCAAACACGTATATGCACACACACGCGTGATAGCAGGGCAAATCAAAAAGGAGGGAGACGCATGCCAGCGAGGTCAAATAATCACAAATGACATCATGAAAGCCAGTCACAGACAGGCACGAGCAGTCAGGCGTGTGCCAACAAAACACAAGCGTGCGCACACACGAACAGCGCCACCATCATGAGGGATCCAGGAAGAGAGGAAGACACCGGGAGAGAAAAACAGAAGGGGCCATGAGTGTTTAACCTTTCAGCAAAAGCTGCTACACCTCAAAGCAACATCCCACAACTGTGTGTGTTTGTGAGTGTGTTTGAT
>JAVQJG010008646.1:0-48265 GCA_036024015.1 Craterocephalus amniculus
TTGTGACCTGTATGCTGTCATCCTGTTTATATGATTAGTGTCTTATAAGCCCATGCGGGCTGGGCTCCTGTATGGAGCATGACACTGAAATAAAACTAAACTAAACTATTACCAAACACAGCACACACATAAACACAAGCCTATATTTTCACTTCTTTAAAAAATACACACAGAAAAGAGAATTGTTTGACAGTGAAGGAAATAAAAAAGATATTTAGTTGAGTTTATCTGCGAACAAAAAAAAAATCCCAAAACCATTCTGGATTTCTTTGAGATTAAAAAAAAGTAACAAATACACTTCCAGCCTTGTAAAAGATGTGGATCAGTTAGATGTAAAGAAGTGTCTGAAGCCACATTATCCTGACAGCTTCCCATCAAGTAAAACAGCATTGAAGCGTTGAAGAATCCCCCTAAAATGAACTGAATGTTTCTTATTTCTACTAAATATAAAATCAGATTTATTTATTCTGTATATTAGAAAATCAAATTTCAAGATATGTTAACCTTTGTGCAGATGGGATGGCTGATATTCTGAGGTTAGTTAAAGAACAAAAAACAAACTGCACACACACAAAATAACCTCTGCCATCTCATTTTATAACACCTGGAGGAAGAAACCTTGCATACCTGTGCTTGCCACTGCTGTAGCTCTGTGGTGTTGCTCCTCTGCCTGCCTGCCGGTGACTGAGGGGCCTCTGAACGAACTCCTGCGTCCACTGATTGGTCTGTCTGGCTTTTGATCCCCGAGCTCCTCCAGCAGGTCGGAGCTCAGATCCAAAGAGTCCGCCTTCCACTGACTCCCATTCATCGTCCTCTCCGCTCCTCTGCACACCCGGCCCGGGTTACACGGCAGCTCGGGGAGCATGGACGAGGACAGGGCTGGTGGCTGTTTAAATTCTGCCGAACGCTGAGGTACCAGCCATCGCGGCCACTCCATGTTGGCTTCACAGCCCTCTGGAGCACCTCTGTTCAGAGGCTGCAGCCATTGGGGGGCAACCCGAGATGAAGATGGCTGGGTGGTGACAGTTTGCTCCTTAGGTGCTGGCTGCTCCAGCTGCTGCCTGGGGGAGAGGGGCTCATCTGAAGTCGACAAGTCAAAAGAGTTTCTTTGGGTGGAGGAGCGAAGAGCGGAAGATGAAAGACCCGCTGAGGGGGTGATGGGTGGTAGAGGTGTATGCGATTTCTCCTGCATGTCTACCATAGTCTGGCTCGCTGAATCCAACGGGGCATTTGAGCTCTCGTATCGCTGGCCGCTGCTGATCTCTCCTCCCCTCCTGTCCTCATAGCGATGGGGGCTCGCACCGCGAAGGTTGTGTCCTGAAGACACAGGGCTGGAGAACAAAGAGTCCAAGACCTGGAAATCCTTGAGATCAATTGTGGTGCTGTAGTCAAAGACTTGGTTTCCACACCCCTTCTCCAGTTCGCCTTCAAACACCAACGTGCTGTTCAGATACAGCTTTATGTGCCGTGCACCGACATCAAGCTCCTGAAAAGGAAACAAAGCCTTGATTTACCAGCACCCTGAATGCACAGAATTGCCTAACAGCTTCCAGATAGTCTGACTTTTATGCATGATTATGCAGCAAAACGTTCAAACAAAGCAGATTAACATCTGAAGCTTCAAAAAGGCTTTAGGATTATGTTAAATGACAAAAAACACTGAGAACTTCATGTTATGTGTTTGAACACTTTTAAATTCAAGCAAAGCAACATAAACGGACAACGCCAGAGCAAATGTCCCAAACATGGAGATCACTTGCCAAATATCATAATCAGCCCCCCCTCTACAGATTAATTCAGCTATTTCTAACAAGAGCCTTCCAGGCTAATAGTAATTAGTGCGATCACAAACAACAACTCAAATCTGTTCAATCCTCTAGGCAGTAAACCACTAAAACCCAGTTCAGTCAAGAATCTATGCTCTTCCAAGAGGTTCTTACCTTATACGATCAAGATCCGGAATGTAAACACTAAATGAAATGGCTGCGGTGAGGAACAAAAGATATGATGGGGTATTTGCACCCCTCTATGCATAACAGTGACGCTGAGAGGCAAAAGCCCATGCTATACTAATCCTCTAGGGCTAATCTCTCAGTGTTCCACATTTGGACGCAGTGACAGGCAGCTCAGCCAACCACTGCTTAAAGAGAACCACACCCCTGATTAAACCGCACCGACATGATCACCTCCCTACCATGAGGACACCTGAGCTGTAAGAATCCATCTGCTAGCTATGGACATCAAAATTAATCGTCTCTGCACTCAAATAAGGGATCAATCAAAAGATGTGAGGGGGCAGATTGCTCCAGTCTGGATCAGATTGTTGAAGTATTTGTTAAAACGCCCAACAGAAGACAGACAAAACTGAAAACGCACTTACATTGAGGCTTCTGTTGTAGTTCCAGATCTTTATGCAAGAGAGTCCGAAATTTGGGGAGCGCTCCGTGTTCCTGATGATGAAGTAGAGCTGGATCGGGGGGTGGTAGGGGCATGTCCACATGTGACGCTCTTTAGTGGTCTACCAATCCAAAACAATAAGGAAAAGAAAAAGAAAAAAATCAGCAAAGATGACACCACTGGAAGTTAAAAAAAAAAAAAAAAAGCAACTCCCAAATGTCATGAACCACCTTCAGCATTAATAATTAGTAAAGCTGTTTGGTTCTGCTGCAGAATCTGGTTTGTCTTTAATTAAAAATGAGCAAAAATGTTTTGTTAGTATTTTTTTGTTCTATCTGTACATGCGTTTTGACTTGTCATACCATAAAACAGCTCAGCATCAAAATTAATTATGGATTTAATCTGTGCAGCACAAATCCATCCAACGGGATGCTGAGGCAGCAGAAACCCACCTTCACCTTTCCGCTGACGAGAGCCCCCAGGTTCCCTGGTTGGTCGACGTTCCTGATGTCCAGGTCGTGAGACGACACGTACAACTTCTTATTTCTGAGGCAAAAGAACTGCAACTCAGTCAGCCCCACCTGCAGCGCGTTCCCCCAGTTTGACAAGATCTCCATGGTAACATACAACGCAGGGGTGACCTCTGCTGACGACTGCCCTCTCTGCAACCACGACGCAAAAAAAAACACATTCACAAGTCTGACACCTGCTGATATCAGGATTATTCATGTTGATCTGCAAGACGGTGTGACTGACTGACCAGCTGCCTGCTGCAGTCTGTGTGGATATTCTGGGGAATGTTGTGGCTGGGAACGGCATCGAGCTTCTCCAAGGCTTTCAGCAGTTTCTGTTGTTGCCTGAGCAGAATTGTGACAGTCAGCTCATCGACTGACCTTCATGTTTGTAGTGAGTGATGGCTGAGCACCGCCCAAGACATAATTCTTCAAGGTAGTTTGGTGCACACACTCTATTGGTTGTTATTAACCGGTTAAAATGCAACAAAACATTAATATTATCAGAAGCTCCAGCCATGTTCTTCCCCTCAATGATACCAACTATGTAATAGCGTTAAAGTCTCAATATTTATATAATTACCTGGGGTCCATGAGTGTTATTCTCTGCATGGCTAGGGTGACGTTGTTGTCATCCTTGTCGTGTGTGTTGTGGTGATTTAAGCCATTAATCTGATGTCCCCGTAACTGGGAAAACGAGAACAAAATGATTGTCCATAAAGCAGATGTGGAAAAGTTACCAAGGGACATGACTTAAAACTGAAACACCTGCTATCAGTAAAATGTAAGAGCTGCATTTAGTTAGGTGAAGATGTAAGAAACATGGCAAAGATCAAGCAGACCATGTTGTGACTGAAGAGCTCGGTGTTGTGCACAGGGGTGTTTTCTCTCTGCATGGCTTGGCACACTCTGTACGCGACCTCTTCAGAGTCCCGTTCTTCAAAGGAAGTTTTTCTGGCTGCTGACAGGGGCCGACCCAGCCTACTCCTTGACCCTAAAGCAAAAATCATCGATTAATCCAACCAGTGTCAACGTATTTTTCACTGAACCTCAGGACCAGTCAGATCTGGGTTTTAAAATGTGACCACTAAACACTGAAGGAGCTATACCTGATATTATTTTTATTTCTCTAAGAAAAATGGCTTTTACACCGTATATAATGTGGACTTTTTAAGCTCAGCTCCTTAAAGGTAAACAACTTACTCTGACCATCCCAGCTGTCTTTTGAAGGCGGCTGATCTAACGTTTTGCTCTTCACCAGCATAGGCTTGGTGGGTATGAAAGCATCAACGCTCTCCTTCCTCTTCGCAGAAAGAGAACGTTCAATCATACGACCTGAGAAAAAAGGAGAAAATTACTTTAGAACAGGAACGGATGCATTTATTATCTGTATCTCACATGATGATGAAGAAAACAAGACTCGTTAACTAATAGCTAATGCACTTGCCACAGAGAAGGGGGCAGAAGAAGAAACGCGCACACAAGCCTACCTTTAGGGGAAGGTCCAAAGTCCAGGACAATTAGGTCTGTCGAGTCAAAATGGCTACGAGTCCCACTTTGCCGAGTGTTAGAGGAGGACTTGGAGGAGGAGAGAGGCAGTCCTAGTTCGTCCAGACTCTCAGTGCTCTCCTCCCTCTCTATCTGCTCCTCTACCCACTCCTCATCTGACTCCTCCCCTGCTGAGCCACTGCTGGTCCTTCGCATGCTAACCTCCAGGCTCTGACGCAAAACCTAGTTTGCAAAAGGGCAGCGTTCATGTATGCATCGATGCTCAAATTCAACACTGGAAGCTCTAACAGACCCCAACAAATTCAGTCTGTGTATTCTCATGACTTGTATGACTACAACTTGAATCTGTCAGCACCAAGAAATCTAAATAATTCCCTACATTTCGAACCGTTTTTAAAGCATGGAATTACAAAAAAAGTGTGCAATTTTCTGCTAACCTTCACTTCTTCAAGGTTGAGTAACACCTTCTCGCTGGGCTCCTGGTTTGCTTGGACTCCCTGGTTTTCCGACCTGAAGGACTGTGAAACTTTGCAGGTGTCTCTCTGGTAGCACAGACTACGTGGCGAGCGCAGATTTGAGTTCTGTATAAAACCACGTTGATTGGATAAATGGGAAAAAAGCAGAGATAAAGAGATGCTAAGCACTACAGACAGCTGCATCTGCACATAGCCCCTCCCCTGAAAACAAAAACACCCACACATACTGGCTTAGTAGGAATCTTCACTCTACCTCCATGTCTACACTTTCATACGGCTCAAAATCATCGGCGTAGTGCTTTTCTGGAGATATGCGCAAATTCTGGCCATCTTCTGTCCGAATTCTAATAGAATCCTGCAAATGCCACAAAAGAGAGAAACTCCATCATCACAGCTTTTTAAAAAATGTATGAAAAATTGTTCTTTAATTATTTGGCCGGGCTGTACCTGCATCCATTCCTTCCTCTGGGCCTTTTCCGGGGCGGTTTGGCTTCTCTTTTTGTTGGTCAGATCCAGATTAGGACGATCTTCAGTTAGCTGGTGGGCGCTTCTACAGACATCTGCGGATGAGTCACAGCACAGAAAGCAGCATGAGCAGCGTGCAGCAGACTACTGCTTCGGAGAAGAGGAGCACACAGGCACATATACAGATGGTCTACAGGGTACAAATGAAGAACCACAAAAAAAAAAAAAAAAAGAACTATGGCTGCCAGCTACAACTGTCACTATCGCTTATTCATGGAGAATCACACCATGCAAACTACAAACTGAGAAATGGTGGCTATCAGCTAACTTCGTATGATTTACAGATGACAAAACTAACAAGAAAATGGTAATACCTTTGATTAAAGTGTACATTTATAAATTTCCACATACATTGCACAAGAGGTAAAAACCAACCAACAAAAACAACAATGAGGTCTGATATAACGAGAGGTAGATATAAATTTAGGTGTAAATTAGCCAAGTTGCATACCAGCTGTGCGCGCAGGCCTCCAGGCAGGCAGAGAGGCGGCAGACGTGTTGGGGCCCTTGATGTGCTTCCTACTGGCTTCTGCATTGGCTCCATTGAGATAAATTGAAAAACCTTGCTCAAGCCGTTCCAACTCAATGTCCCTGGGATTTTTTGCCCTGAGTCGTTTTAAGATCCTAAAGTGCAAAGATCACTGATAACCATGCTTAAAATATAAAAAATGTAACAAACTATAATAATGTTTGAATTCATACAGTTATTTATCCACATTTTTTCCCTCCAGCTACTACTTATTCTCTCTTAAACATAGAAACCACACCAATCTGTGTTGCAGCTGGGTACCGCTGAATGTCACGCAGGAGTTGCAAATCTCCTCAGTGAAATTCAATCTGTCCGTCTGCAGCAGCATGTGCTCACACTTCACCTGTTTTTGTGCTGGAGGGCGATTAAATATTCATCCAGTGTGTCATCTACAGCAGAGCCAAGCCTGTCCTGTTGGCACGTCTTACTCTCCTTCAAGAACACATGCATCAATAAACACAACAAAGAGTCAGAAATGCTTACAAACGCTGCCTGAGAAAGATACACTCACAAATATTTACATTCAAGGCCGAAATCAACCTAATCATGTGTGGTAAAACAGTCCTGCATTAAATGTGCTCCTCGCTGCTGGATGTGTAATGTCAGCTTGTTGAGTTTGGTGTATCTCTAAAGTGCTGCAGATGCAACGCTGAGATACAAGCATAGTAAAATGATTACAGCAAAAAAAAAAAGCTTTAAACTCAGTGATTCCCCTGACTCAGCAGGACCATTGTACTTTATATAAATTGTATTTATATAAATAAATGCATTCATAAAAAGGCATATCTTTATATAGTGGAGCATACAGATTCACCTTAAGCACAACCATGGCAGCAAAATAACTGAAATAATAACTTCCTACACTAATATGACTCTGCATAATAAATGGCTGCCACTTGATACAGAAACAACTAAATAAATGAACAAACAGATAAACAACCAGCAGTCACAATATATGTCATAAATCTATTGTTTGAACATCAATTAAAAAATAGATGGAGTAGTCACTGAAAACTGGTGACATTAAATGTCTCCAGCCCACGCTTGCACAGTCACAATCATGAGATCTTTTTGTTCACATAATTGCAATTATTAATTAAGTGGCACAAAAAGTTCAAGATTAGTGGAATTAGGACCTTGTCCAGCACTAGAAGTTACTGGGCTCTCTTTGGTGTTATATAAACCAAAATGTGCAAATGGGTATGCTGCAGGATTTGGCTTTGCAACTTTATATAAAACATTAATAGCAATATATGTTCATCAACATGCAGTCCGTCTAATACCAGAGGTTGAGCACTTCAAGCTGAACACTGTGCATTTAGTTTACAGCAGCCAAAGGGAAAATGATCTGCAAGTAGTTATGAAAGCATGATCTTCCTGCTGAGACTCCCTGTATATATCTGCATTTAGAAACAAGTTCATCATGCATGCACAATTTTCACAGTCATCTCATACAATTACAACTAGGTGGTCATGCCAGCAATGTGAAAGGCTTTATCCATACATAGTGCTCTTGTTTCAGACATAACTGGACTAGACTTAAATGAAATCATCCCCAATTAAGGCACCAGATGCTGCCTTCTTCAAGTTAAAAAATGTTGGTTGCAATCTGATTTAACAGCGCCTTGGATGAGGAATCAGTTATCTGCAAAACATTCACTTACAGCTCATGCCTTTCCTTACTTTATTTTTAATATATAACCATGCAAGACATATAAATAAATCACAAAGCTCTTACTTAGTTTCTACAAGTCAACTAACTTCAGTCAGTGTCAGGAGCAGAGGGGAAGCAAAAATGTAAAAGAAAATACTTGTTAGTGACAGAGAGACAAAGTGACTGCTGCAAAAATAATGCATGCATTATTGCATGTTAATAACAGTGGGAATAGTGGAAAGGTAGTTGACGATGATGTGAACTTGAAAATAATGTAAGAGTGGAGAAGCTGTTACATAAAACCTCCCTTACCTTGTAATCCATTGTGTGCTGCAGATGATGTTCTCGGTTACTATCCCATATTTATAATAGCGCAGATCATGCGCATATATATGAAATCTGTGCAGTTTTTTTCATCACTGCAGGGGGACACAGACGAGAAGCCCAAGGTTAGCCGTGACATAAAACCCACCTCACATGAATCCAGCACGTTTCAAACGTCGCCACACCCGATGCACAGTTTAGCAGAGCAAATACCTAATGTCGATGGTTTCATAAGCGTTGCGCTTTTTAAAAGCAGATCTTTGACAAAACCCATTTGAACTTCTCATTAACAAAGCATACAGAGGCTTACGTTGGTTAGCGGTTGTCATCTTTGAATGCTATAAATAGCAAACTAGCAAGTTAACGTTACAGGTCAGCTAACGCTTTTTGCCCATTTATACCACAGCTGCATACACCTAGACGCATAAACTGATTCCTGAGATTAGAAGCAGCGATAATGTTAGCATGCAGCTCAGTTAGGCTAACGTTGATGCTAATAACAAACAGAAATGCTAATGCGCTAGCATGTAACTAGTTAATATGAAAAACCATAAAAGTAGGTTTTCCTCATTTCTTCAAGTATGAGTTCCTTAGTTTATGCTGGCACAGGAAAATATTTAGAAGTACTTACAGTCTAAAGTATAACTAGAGCAGCCATTAGCTTTGAAATTGCCTGGTTGATGTTTTATGTTTTTGCGTTTTTCTCATGTGTCCTGTGTGTTGTTGGTTGGTAACCAGGATAGCGGTCGACCAATGGGAAGAGAGGCATCACCTTAGCCACGCCTCCACCATGTCCTCTTTGGCTCCTGTTTCAGCATCCACACAAGCTCCACCACCAAATCTTATGTTGCCATACCACCAAGTTTAAAAGCAAAAAATTATTTTCTGGTAAATTAAATAAATGTAATCATCACACAAATGTCATGGTCAAAACGTCAACACTGTTTTTATTCATTATAAATCAGTACATTTCTTATAAAAAAAAAAAAGAATAAAAGGGGTGAAATAAAACCATCATAGATGTAAACCAAAGAATCAGGTAATGGCCGCGCTATGATACTGAACTCTTATCACACTCTTAAATCACCAGCAGGTCAAATTATTACTCATTCCAAAACATCCTAAGATATAGTGATTAAAAATTTGGAAAAATGTTTCAAATGGTTATGTGGTTAACATCAATCTCTCTGCAGTGTTCCAAGTACAGCAAATTAGCATGCCATTTGTTTCTGTGCAATTTATTACAACCATTACCAGCAGAAGTCAACATTTCTTGTGAATTGTGCGCTTCAGCTCCTGCAATATAATACGACAATATAAGCTTTGTGAGGCACCCAGTCTAATGGTCATGAATGCAATGCAAGTTTAGGCATTAACCGTCCAGGCCACCCAAGAAATACCCTTAGTTTATTTGTTGCATTAGAGAATTCCTTAAGTGACATCAAGAGACAGCAGCTGAGAAAAGCCAATGTCATTCAGTTGCATATACTTAACCGCATATTGAAAGTAAGTGGACGTCAATATGGTAGCTGTTAAGAGGTCAAAAAGGAGCACAGCAGTTGCTTCACCAAACTAAGCTGCTCACTGCACAAGTAGCACTCAAAAACACTCAAAGGAGGAAAATGTGTTTGGGGGGGTTGTTGATTACCATGAAATTCAACTTGGGTTTAAAATTAGCATGAAACTAATTCAATGTGCAAATATGACTGTAATTTGCATACTTTGAAATATCAAATGCCCATACCAAATATAAACTTCTGCTAAACGAAATGTAATTGTAGGCCAACAAACGTGAAGCTAACAAGTGTATCAAATTCATCCTCACAGCACTCCAAGATGTAACCATTCAATACAACTATATTAGTCCTATCATTTCACTGATCCTTGTGTTAAATATTTCTGTTCTGTAGTCAGAATTTACGTGCAGGTAGGCTGCAAAAACATCCCTTCTTCTTTATTAGAAAATAATTTCTCATACAAATTTTAATCTGGTAATACAAATAGTGTTTTCCAGCTCTAAACTGTGATTTTGTGTTGAGTTGTTCTTTTTTCCACTTCTAAAACCAGGCTTTTTATGAGTCAACTCTGCTGGATGATGGTAGGTTGGGACACATTAAAATGGACCACTTGTCCAATTACTAAAAACAAAAGGACTGGGTGAAAATGGTAAACAATAATTTAAATAGAAGTGCTTAATAGTCCTTACAGCCCTTTCAAAAACAGCAAAAAAAAGAAAAGCAGAAACCCAATCCCAACACAAAAGGAGAGCTAAAAGAACAGCTGAAATGGTAATACTAATCTTCATCCAATTTTCACAGATGTACAATTCACTATTATTTTTTCCTCCCTTTCTAATATTTCTGATCAGTGGCCTCGCCGCATCTGTGAGCCTCAGCTTCCCTCTGTTTCAAGTCCATCTGTAGTGGGAGAACATTCTGTTTCCGTATGCTTCCTCTCGTCCTCTTTTGCTATCAGTGCCTGTTCTCCCTCTTTTCTTCTGCGCTCCAACTCCCACTCTACAAAGGTGTCGAAGAGGCTGGGCCAGGCCTCATCCTCGCTGTAGTTGCACAGGTCAGGCCCAATAGTCTGGGTGAAATTGAGGAACATGTTCCACGTGTCCCTTGAGATGCCCCGAATGCCTGAGGGGTTCTCAGCTAGGAAGTCCAGCCAACGGTCCAGGATTTCAGGTGTGTCCTGTGTGAAAACCAAACGCCAAAGGGCGATGGCGATTTCCCGTTGGAGTGAGCGCTGGCCCTCCTCAGCGTCCAAGCCAAACTGAAAGGTGAAGCGGTAAAGGTCCTTGAAGTTCTCTTCCCCCTGGGCATCCAACAGCATGCAGGGGAAGCGTGAACAGATTCCCTCGATGCTGTCCGCCTGAATTGCCTTGCAGCCTTCAACAAACTCCCTCCTGATGACAAAGAATATTAGATCAGATGTTAAGGTGTCAACAAATTTCTTGCAAGAACATATGAATAAGTATGCTGTTCACTTTTTACCAATATATTTGCAGGTGGATGCATTTGCATTTGGTAAAGCAGACCACAGTAAAGACACATGATATAATTCCTATGCGGGTATCACATTTAGAAGATAATCTTCTGATACTTGAGAATGACATCCTAAAGGTTTGTACTACAAAGTGAGTTGAATGTCCCTAATGTCACTACAAGGTGACATTAATGGTTTATACAACTGTAGGTGTGCAACATTGCGAGCATCACCAGCAAAGTAGATCCAGTCTCTTTCATTTTAAAGAATAGTGCTGTGGGCTGCGACTGAGGCCGACATACAACGCAAATGAACCCCAACAATGAACGCTGTAGGCTTTTCAAAGTCAAATGTCATAAAGAGCTTCAGTAAGCATCACTTGACAATGAAGCATGTCGGGTACCAGACTGTAGTATTGTCCAAAGCCTACGGACAGAAAAATGCAGAGTTAAAAATGGAGAGCAGGTCAGCAGGGATAAGTGACCTGGCCACAGTAGGCCGCACTATTCATCTCTGACACTAAAGGCTGGCAGCTTCTGCGTCAGGTTGGTCCACATAGCTGACGCAGAAGCAGTGTGTGTTTATACTCGGGCGTAGGGAAGGGTTTAAACGGCAGGTAGCAGCAGGGCTGGGATTGGCTTGTAGACTCGACAGGACAGAGGTTTTTAATGGCTTAACAAACAAATCTATACACAAATGAAATGTAGTATTTAGCCTTTATGGGATGCTGTTAGTAGACAGAGCTGCAGCACAGCCTACTGATTTTTCATGAGTCCTGGTTTGGCTTGTTTGTGGATTTTGCACAACAAATTAGCAATGTGGCTGCAGAATCAGTCATTTAAACAGTCATCGGATCTAGAAAAAAAAAAGCTTTACGTCCCTTTGCCTGCAGTCTAAATATGGTAAAATATCCAGAAACAAGCAATCCCAATCTGACCAATCACAAGGAAGTACTTCCACATTACTGCGTTCACATAGCTGGTATGCAGGTTGGGTCTGAAAAGGTGCACATTGAGCCTCTGTGGACCTATACAGAGCCTGTGGCGGTGATGGTGTAACTAACCTGTCTGATGCAGATGACAAGCAAGTACAAAGGGGGAAATGGTTGGTGATAGCAGGATTCACTTCCTGCGTGCACTCTACCTGACAATGGGTACCTGTACCTTTTGTGTATCTTTTGTGTGGCCCAGTCTGCATTAAATGTCCTGGGGGACAAAATCTTTTGGGAAAGTTCGAACAATCGACTAGCACTACTATGCACTACTGTGCACAAAATCAAAGAGTCATTTGAGGGCAAGGACTTCTTTTAAGGGTTAAGGAAGGATTTGTTAATGTTCCAATGATTTTAATTGTGTGTCATGGCGACAGGACAAGAGACTGAGCATGCACAGAAAGACCAGAATTAACTTAAAGTAGAAGGAACGTATACTGTACATGTCGGAGGAATTATTCCATTCTGATTTAAAATGGGAATAAACTAGGCACTTACTCCGGAATTAAGTGTAATTCGGAATTGTCATGTTCATTTGGAATTAGGTGTTTACATTAGGGTTGCAGGGGGAAAAAAAACAAAGTAGCTTGTAGTTAGGACACATAATATGGCTCTGGGAATGGGCAGATGGAAAAATTGTCAGTATTCTTTGCTTGCCGTATTACAATAACAGTGTGACTCTCTCCTTAGAAATTTTTCCTCCTTATTACTTTTCTTAATTTAAATAAGATGCTCTTCTTAACCCTGTGTTAGAACAAGGTACGTCAATTTGCATACGCACATACATTTCAACGCCTAGTTATTGGATGTTTACTCATTTGATTTGGGCGAATTATTTGTGAGAATGGAGCATATTATTCGAGAGCATAAAACACCTAATTTGTACATTAAGTTGTAACTTTCTGGTGTCGGAATTGCTGCTTGTCTGTTGTCAGTCACTCAGTCAACAACAAACATGGCTACCTGGTTATTTTGAGTAATTTGATCCCAGCTTGATGATCTGTTGGGAAGTATTGGTGCTGCATATTCCTCCAGGATACAAACTACAGGCGACCTATTTCAGCAGCAGAGCACCTGCTGATCAGCCTTTGCCAATACATGCACACAGTTTTTTGGTTTCTACAAGATCACACAAGTAGCAATTTTTAAAATTTCTCAAAACTGGATGAAACTTGTGTACAGGTTACTGGAAACAAAATAAAATATGATCTTCAAGGCCCATAATGAACCCAAAAGAAATCCTTTCATAACCTGGATACGATCATCTATGCAAATGCACGCATTTACTGTCTCTATGATACATCAACTCTGCAACAAATGATTTCAGTCCAATTAATAAACTTCAGTCATCTATCCAAACATGTATAATCAGCTATGAGCCTAATTAGACAAAAAACAAAAACTCCTCTTTTCTCAGTGGCATCCAGCTGAGCAGGAGTGTGTACGGAGTTCAAGTCATGAGGAGATGCATCAACAGTCTGGAATCATACCATGCAGTGCTTGTGTGTGCGTATTTGTACAGTATGTGTAGGACAGAGGGGGTGACTTGTGAGTCACTGTAGATGAGGCAAACAGTCTTTCATAAAAATGAGCTTGTCAACTGATTAATCTGTTACTGGAAGGTTGTTTAAAAAAAAGACTACCTTTTCCACCGGATTGGACAACGTCCTGGATGTCATGCTAACATAGTATCATCAAAGATGCAAAAGTATATTTTGTCTTTTATCACATATTTTGAAAATGGACAATCAATTAAAAAAGCTCTACATCTTAAAAGATAATCTTCTTGAAACATCACATTGTATTTACTATGAAGTAGCCTATTATCTTGTTGTCATAAATGTTTTCAGATCCAATTCCACACAGCAGCTGATCCTCCACCAGAGAAGAGGGGAAAAATGTGATCCGGAAATCTAACAATAGAACTGCACAAAATCATGTGGGGCAGAAAGACCTGTCTCAGAAATCTGTAGAAATTTCTGTTCTTGACGTAATCTTGTTAAAATGTATCTTAGCAAGACTGGGACCAGAAAGACTTCATTGTTTAATTTGAGTTACTGAATATGCCAATTGAGAAACCTTAGGTAAGGAGTTAATGTTAACAAAATACCACAAAGATATATTCAGCACTACAAATTTAACTGAAGGTAAAACAAAAAAAAATACAATGCACATCTATTAAAAATTACTTGAAAGTGTTATTGTTCTGAAAACAGTATTTTATAGTTTTTTACTGTTTATTTTGCTGTGATGTGGAAGTATTTTTCAGAAAGTCATTATGAAATGTATATACGGAAGAAAGAATATATCGCAGTACTTCCTCTAGGATTTTTTTTTTCAGCAGCACGAACAGGCTCTCTGGGGAGGCGTTGCTATGTAAACAAATGAAACTAGACAAATTTTATATTTACAGAACATCCCTTTAAGGAAAAAGTAAAGTGGCATTATTGATATTGCTCTTAGAATGAAAATAAACATAATTTATTTATTTTCTAATCTTTTTTTTTTTTTTATTGAAACTATTGGCACTGGATGATGCTGCCTCTAATCTGTATTGCAGTACAATCAGAAACTTTATTTGTGAAAATAGTCATTTCTGACATATGTTTATGTCAAAATGAATCTTCTTCTTTCCGGTGAGATACTGATAGACATTATACTTGCTTACATCTGCATGCTTAGTTATACAGTTTTCTTGAGTAAATGTTTCTGTATAAATTCTTTCTGTTTATATGCAGCTGTTGCAGCAGGATTACAACACACACTCATGCGCGACAGAATTTCTTACGCATTATGCTTTGTTGCTGCATCCACGCAAAATCGACCATGTCCGCAAAGCGATGCATCTTAGAAACGTTTAAATTCAAAACCCCTAAAAGGCCAATTTAGAAGTTACAGCGAAAGCTGATCAGTCACTACTGCTGCTGCAGCGCTGGCTGAGAAGCTGACTAATTTTCCCCCGGCCCTCTCTTCTCTGCTGTGGTGTAGAATCAGATCCGAAAAAGCTGATGACTATAATAAGCTATTTCATAAGAAATATTATTCCCTTTTTCAAAGTGTAAAGCAACAAATATAGTAAAGCAAACACTTTGTGGAGTGCCACCGCACTACAGTGCGTCTTCAGAAGTGCAATGAAGTTCACCTGGTGGAACCTCCAGAAGAGCCCAAATCTCCACCGTTTGCCAAATTCATAAGCTGTGAAGGGGGAGACATGCAGCAGTGATGTATTTACAACTAAAAATAGTTTTAGAAAAACTGAGAGAAATTTGAATGAGCGGTAGCTAGGATTTAGGAATGACGGCCCTCTGGTCTTAAACGAATGTAGGGAAAACACTGTGTCGCAATACATATCGTTACCACACATGCTTCGACATTTTACCACAACATAGATTTGAAGCCATACCGTCCCTTAACTCAAAAATCTGATTTTTGAGGGTGACGTTTAAGCAGTAATTATCACATACTTATTAGAGTGTGTAAACCACTTCTTATCTGACTCTTTACCCACAAGCCAGTTCAACATATCATTTACAAGACAGAGAAGTGTTTGAAAATAATATGGGTATGTGCTATATCTGTTTGCATAGTTATTATGTTAACACACTTCTTGAAAATGCACTATGCAATTATGTCCAACCCATCAAAACCAGATAGTCAATGAGAGCTTTAATTAAGACAAGCTTACTCAGCACCTTGTCTCAAATATTTGGATTATATGGTGAAGCTGCAAAATGTTGCACACATAAAAGTAGTTATCCTTGATAAGCAGATCAATAGCCATCGTAAAGAAAACAACACGACCTTAAGCTTCACCTTACCTTGTAAACTTGCACATTGTGGCGGCTTGAAACTTCCAGGCAAGAACAAGCACACGAAACTCTGCTGGATCCACACACAGGTCATTACAAAACCTCTCCATGCCTTCCTCCAAGATAGCGTCCTCCTGTTCGTCCTTGTAGCAGCAGAACATCTCCTCAATGTGCAGCATTGAGAGCCTGTCTCCATCATGACAGTCCTTGTTAGGCTCCCCCATCACTGTTGAGATGATGGGTGTCTCCACTGTGACATCTGAGGGTTTGGTGCCATTCGACAACTCACTATTGGCTTTGCTACATGGGGCACTGGGCTCTTCTTTGTGACCCCCGCCACCAGCACTGACATTTTTCTTGTGGGACTTTGAACTGCTCTCCTTGTCTCCACTCTTACTGCCGAGTGAGGACGACGGATTCTTACACTTCGTGACACACTGGCCCATGTCTTCTTCCCTGGTCCCTCGTCAGTCTTTCCTCCTCACCTTCAGTCCCCGTCCAAACCACCTACACACCTCTGCTCTGCTCTGGCAAGACGTCTCAACATACCCTCAGGCCTAAGGAGTAGAATACATAAAAGGTGATTGTAACAGAGGGCAGCTTTCGAGTAAATTAATATTGCTCATTACGTAAATATTTGAGAAATAACTTAGCAGACAAGCATTTGAGAACCTTTAAAGGACAGCAACAATACCTGTGCCAGATCTGTCGCTCTTCAATTGGCAAAGTTAAAAACCCTAAAAAGTGAAGACCAGACAAAATCATTGTCTATACATGTGCAAATAATTATAAAATACAGATCACCAGAAATAATAATAGTAACTCTGGTAACCACAGAAACCTGATAAGATGATAGATTATACTGTTTTTTTGATGAGCAAAAAAAACTTAACTTCCTTGTGTGTGTTTAGAGGAGGGATTGAGGAAATTCATCATGTATGACTTTTGGTTTACCTAACTTTTCTACCCCTGAAAATAAGATGTCAATGAATTCAATTACGCTTAATTTAGTAAATATGAGTCATAAAAGGCATAAATATAGAAGATAAGTCGTACAGTGGTTATTCAATCTGAAAGTTATTTCAGAGCAGCAGTTTCATGCGGACGTTTCTGCTGACCGATGTATTTGTAGTTCTCTCAATGTTATTTAGACAACAACCCGGCTTTGTTAAAGCAAAATAACTAACCACAGGCATTTTTAAAATGGTTACAAAAGTGCCAAGACAAGCTTAAAAAGACAATCATTGTGTTTGAAATGTTCAATTCCACTCACTCACTATATACTCACGGCATATAATAGTGTGGAACACTAGAGAGATGGTGAAGCATTTTGGAGAATACATGAATGCAGCAGTACTTACGTGTAAGTTACAAATCTTACAAACAAATGCTAGCAAAATAAATCTATACCAAATGTGGAGCAATGGAAAGCCTAATGTCTTGTTTTCCTTGATGAAAGTGGCATCTCAGTGTTACTCCTAAAACTGCAAGCTTTGCATAAACCATGCATTTGAAACATCTTTTATTTATGTAGAGATACAATTATTTTCATTGTTTTTATTTAATCAGAAATAAGCTTTTTTGAGATCAAAGATGTCTTTTTTCAAGAACAACATACTCCACAGATATTTGGTAAAACAAGGATTGCCAAAAGTTCAAACAAAAAATAAAACGTACCCCAATAAAAGTTTTTGTGTGTATACACAATTAAATATGAACAACACTTAAACACTGTGTCCGCAGTGTTGTAGCTAGCTTGCCCCTAACATCACAGGCAGATGAAAAACAGGGAGGTGCTGACATCATCCTGAAAGGAGCTGTGTATTGAATTCCTCTGATACACTGTGTGGACTATGAATGCAGACAGTTACTGTTTACGCATGTTGCGCAAATTATGTGTCATGTTTCTGGTCTTGTAAAGACATTTCGTTTAATCCCTCAATTGATGTGATGAAACAAGTCTTCCCTGCTGTGTTTGAGTCATATTTCTGGTCATCGGACACGGAGTATCATAATTAATACTGTAATGAATTTGAGAAGTTAGATTGAGGCATGAAGCAATAACTTGCTAAAGTGTGGACAAAGCTTGCCTACAAATGTTGCAACTTCAGAGAAAGCAGTTCTAATGACATACTTTTAAGTATTTAAATAAGTTAGGCATTAAGTTGAGGTGATCGGCTTTGTATCCACCGGTCACCACCAATTAATTCTTTTAGGGAAGGAAAATTGCAGTTTGGATAGCAATTTGACCCAGAAAAATGGTATAAGTATTTTTTAGAATTATTGTCTTGTTGTACTATAGATGGAAAATATTTGGTTTCAAAGCATCACGGTTAACAATCCAATGGTGAATATAGTTTTAGGTGGAAAGTAATAAAAAGACAATGTATACAGGACAATAACAAAATACACGCAGGATGACACGCATCATATACGGTTAAAACTGATTTTTAAAAAAAACAACTTACAGACACTCCTTCAGATGGCATTGTCTTTCACTTCTGTTCCATCATTGTGACCTTGACATCAGCAATGCTGAAAAGACACATTATCTTGTCATCATAAGCAGAAAGTGATAGCTCATCATTCCCAAACCTACAGGGACTAATTTCATCAACATGCTTGGAGTATGTAATTTGAGCACATCTAAACTGTTTGCTTTATTGCTGGTTCATTCAAGTATTGCTTTAACTCTGCAAAATGAGACAACATTATGTTTTTACATGATATACATTATGCAGTGGAGTTTAGCAGCCCTTTTATATCTCTGACCCCGAGGCTTCCTGTCCAATATCCTACCTGAAGGATATCACAGAGCATAAATGCCTTGTAGGCTGCCGAAAAATCGAAAACTTCAAGTTCTGAAATGAACCCAGTGATCACTAGAACTATAAGTCTAGCAGTAATAGAGATGTTTTGAATCGGGGCAAATTAACAGCACTGATCAATACGCTGGACATGTAGAGGCAAGTTTCTCATAAGCAGTTTGGCCAAGTTTCCCTCAATGACATCAAATGGCCTAATTATCCACAATAAACTGGTAGGAGTTTAGTGAGCACCAAACAACATACCCAAACCATTACTTTATACAGATTTGCCAGTCTGTAAACCACCCGAGGTTCAGTAAAGTTAGAATAAAAATCAATACTATCTCAAACATTGTTTTCAACTGACAATCTCAAGTGAATTTTAAACATCTATATCTATTGCCAGGGTTTAGGTTTTCTGAACCAGTTATGTTTGTTGAAAAGAGGCGAACATTTAAACAGGATCAAGTAAGCTTAAAAGCACATGTACAATACATACAAATTAAATGTAACCAGTGTTCCGATAATCATTTGAAAACGACAGTTTGATCTATAACAGATTAATACAGGCGGTGGTAGCTGGGCAGTTATCGATCAACAATACATCTCTGTCAATGGGCCATTTAACATCAGAACTGCCTGGCCCTGACGACGTCGCCATAGCTAGCTAGCATCAGCTCGGATCACTAAAAGTTAGCTATTGGCTATGCTAGGTCTTTTTCGGTTGATACGAGAAGTACAAACAACAACCGCTAAAAGAAACTTACCTTTTTGGAAAAACATATTGTGTTGAATTTGGATGGGCATCACTCCAGGAATGCCACTATAAATTAAGTATTTAAATAAGTTAGCTAAAACACGTCTAAAAACGAACTGAGCCAAACTCGTCGCGTTAACTCAGGTTGCTAGCTTACTAGCAGGCAGCTTACAAAAAAACTTCCACATCAATGTTGAATGCCATTCCTCCTTTACGAAATAAATGTGTAAAACGCTAGCTGACAGAGTTTTCTTTTGAGTCCATTTCAGTTGTGTTTCTTCTTTGAAATGAATGGAAAGACCGTCTTGGACTAAAGCAGCCTATTTCTTTGTGCTTCCCCCTTTTAGTCATTGAGTGTAGCTACATTATGGCATTTTCCTGCATCACTTGCTCCCTCCCTGTAAGCAGCTAACAGCTGATCTTCATCTGAGCGACGGTGTATCATCAAATGTTGTGACCCTTCAGACTTTGTGACCTGAAAAAGTCCTAGCAAGTGGTTTAATGTTAATGTTTTTGGGAATTGTTTGTGTTGTTAGGAGTTTTAAATGTGGCATTATATTGTTTAGATAATCAAGATTTGTTATTTTGGGAATTAGTTGCCCCATCACAAGCTGTGACACTAAACAAAATATGAAAAAAATGATACACAGATTGTTCACCCAAATATAAAAAATCATGAAAATGATTAGTAGCACTTATACGTATAAAAGTAAACATGAGCCATAAAACATATACATTTGGGTCATTCATACGTATGAATACACAACTTTGTTACCAAGTAAAATACCCCCACTAAAATAACACTTTTTTTCAACAATGATTTATAGTATCATCCAAAATACTACATTGTGTGTTCTGTTGTTTCCATTTCGTGAATTCCTAATTTAATAGTATTGAAACAATGATTGCAAAGCCAATTATAACCAGTGTGCATAAAATCAAATCAAACTTTTGACAGGGATACGTTAACATCTTCCTAGCACATACTGTAGGGGAAGTATAACTTCATGTGTTTATTTTTGTCTGCATTGCATTAAAAAGTCCCATTACATTACACACCATTCTATAAACACAACTTTAGTAATGAAATCTGCCCTTTGAGTGAATTTATCAAAGCTAGATTTAGATTTAATAGAGACAGTTGTTACCTGTGCATCACAAATCTAAATTCAACAGAGCCCCAGTTTGAAACTTCCGATGGAATCTGGAGTTTCTGGAAATCTTCCCATGAAGCTGTGGTCCAAAGAATAAGAAGATTTGGAACTAAATGTTTTTTGGGGGGATAGCAGCATTACTGGCTAAATAATAATGATCCAGAAAAAAAGCATCATAAATATCACTTTCTCAATTTATTCTTCAAGATGTTGTCGCATTTTGTTCATGCTGTCATTCTTGAGACCTGGCCTCTGGGGAGAATGTATCCCCATAAGACCTGTTATCATAGATTTTCAGTCCAGTTCCTGTGTAATTTGGCAAACTTCAGCCTTTTCTCCATATTTCCCTTTCTGAAGAATGGCTTCTTCATAAACCTTACCAGACCATTTCTATAGGCTTCAGCAAACAGTATAAGATCACCTGAAGGACAAAATACATCTGTCACCACCCCAGTCAGATCTTTGCTGTTTTTTGTCTTATTTCTTAGTGACTTCACTTTCAGACTATTTATCTGCTGTACAACGTTTTTTTACCCTGCCACTTCTTTTATATTTTGGTCTTTTTGTATTAGGACACATAGAATACCTTCCTGAGACATGCCAGGTTTTTGGCAAATAGATCTTTAAGAATCACCTTGTGAGATGCTGTTCTTCTCTGTGCCTGTCACAGTGTGATTTCTTTGACATTTAAGACACTTTGACAGAATTGACAACCAACTATATATGTCTTTGCAACAGCGCACTAATAACAAAGCCAAATAATTTCTTTGACTGAAGCCATAAATAATGCTTCACTTGTTGATATATACACTTTTGGATGTGTAATTTTGCAAACAAGCATTTTTAAATGGATGGATGAATAAAGACTTTCATGTGAGATGCCACTCTTCTTGTCATGAAAACTAAATATAAATAAATCTCATTGGAGGGGAAATAATTACAGAGATAAGTGATTATATCTCTCCATGGGTTTCTTTGAATTGAGTTACCTGTGAATAAATGTCGTAGACGCCAGCTGAGTATTTCATCATTAGAAATTGGGATTATCTGATTGTGCAAAGTTAATTACGTACTGTTTCTTTAAATTGTTTGTGTGTTGGTTCTTAGATGTGACGTCATCAACTTGCGACAGCGGTGCAACAGAATACCAGCAAGGTTCTACCACTTTTTCAGATACAGCCGGTAGGTCACATTACAATCAGAGGTTTCAGGTCATCAGTGTGAATATGAATCATGTCATTTTTATTAATTGATTTATTTATAACTCAGTGTCATACTTACAGACACTCGGGCTCTCAAGATTAACTTTGAGTCTGTGATATAACCCAATTACTCCTGTTTCAGAAAAAACAAACAAACAAACAAAAAAAAAAAAACAGTCCAAATACAACAATGGATTAATTTCTTGATTAATTAAACTAAACACATTTAGGAAAACAAGATGTCTCAGTCAGTCATGTAACAAAGCAGTGATCAGACATGCGGTGGTTCTAGTGGTATCTAGCGGTGAACGATGGGAAAACTGGATGTTGAACAGAAAGCAGCTGATCCAAGAAACAGAGTTATGGATTTTTTGTTTGTTTGTTTTGTTTAGTTACAGGTTTGTTTGGAAGCATAAAAAGATTTCTCCAGAGTAGTAAAATCAAAAGTAAAGACAAATTGGACACATGCTGGGTAAATAGGCAATTAATTTTAGGACTCAAACACTTTAAAAATTAAATTAGTCCATCTGCACATGCAAATATTCAACTACCTCAGCTGAGCGTGAGCTTAACAAACTATATCAAATTCACACACACTCGGCTGTGCTGGTCTTTTATCCGCTCCCAGTTTAAAAGCTGTGTTAATTGGGTCCATAACATATTAAGGCAAGGTCAGTTTATTTGTATAGCACATTTCATGTACAGGGCGATTCAGTGGCTTCATATAAAAAATGAAAAGCCTCACAATGTCACTACCTTTCCAGCAAGTAGTGACATTGGTTTGAACAGAGCAAAACAGCCACTCATTTCTTTTTCAGAGATGATTTCATTTGTTTCAGAATGATAGTATCAAAACAAATCCCTTTTCTTCTCTCTCATATACAGATGTGGCCATAGAGAAGAGCATAAGGAAATAAGATGGCAAAAATTAAATTAGCAACATAACATTGACTTTTTATCATGCATCACAATAAAACTCACTAAATACATGAATGTCTGGGTCAGCTACGCAAAAATACTACACTGGCATTAGTAATAATGAGTTTTCTAATAAAACTTCTCTTTTGAATATTGAAAATGTTGTTTTTGTTCCATTTTAAAAAAAATACTCAAGTTTAATTTTTTATAAATCATAGTATTCCTTTATGTAGAATTTACAGGATGTGATAAGAGTAAGTGCTGTTGTATGCTTCCCCCTCCCCAGAAAGAATATTAGTAATGTGATATCTGGCTGAAAGTTCATAAAACTAGGGACCTGTTGAATGATACTGAGTAAGTAAGCACAGAATAACAGGACGGTTATATTTTTGTTGTTCTCCAACTTGATTTTCCCGTATTGTGCAGGTACCTGGGGTTTTCTCGTATTTTGAGCCCCGATGATGGCGTCTACCCGCAGTAAAGTCTTGTCTCTGTACATGCGTGTGTTCCGCATCGCCCGGACCTGGCAGGCACAGAGTGGTGTTCCAAGTGACACGGAGACTGAGAGAAAGTACATTGTCCAAGAGGCCAGCACTCTGTTCAGACACAACCAGCAGGTGCTAAGACTGATTCTTGGCTTACAGTTTTACAGTTACAGTTTATAGCAAAATTTGAAACTAAAACTTTTCTCTATGTGTTTATGTTTTTCAGCTGGCAGATCAGGAATCAATAAAGAAATGTATAGAAGAATGTGAAGCAAGGATAGAAATAGGTATGATTGCAAGATTTCTGTAAAAGCAGCTTTAATGTACCAATTTTTAATACATGCTGGTAAGGATCCTACATAACAATTTAAAACATTACGATGGATTGCTTTCTACATCGTTTCCTTTTAAAAGATATTTCCATTGTTTTTGTCTTGTTTAGCTTTCAGTCTCTGATAAACGCCTACAGTTTTATGTCCCACCAAATGTAGTGAAACATCCATCAGGCAATAATTTATGTCAGGCAGGACAGAGTAAAGATGCTCTTGTGTTTTCTGTGCAGGTCTCTGAGAGTTAGCTCAGGTTAATCTTTGCTCCATAGTGGCAGATTTAAATCTCACAGGGGGCTGAACAGTCTTGTAAGCAAAACTGTTGGTTGTTTCAGTTTGAGTAAGCAGAGCATCTGACCTAATAACCTGTTTCTCATGAAGTTTTGTAAGTTTTTGATTTGCATCAATACACAGAAAACTTTTGTACATAATTTTTTCCTAAATTCTGCAAAGATAGTCAGATTTTTTTTTCTTAAACTAGGGAACATTTGTCCTCAAAGGCCACTGTCCTGCAGGTTTTGATTAATACCTACTTTGAAAAACCTGACTAATAGTAAAGAGTCAGTGTGCAGAACCTGACAACAAGCATTTGGATCCATTTGATTTTAATCAGAAGGATCATGAAGGGATCCCTGGCCTAAATCATGTTTACATGAACATTTTGTAGGACCGTGTATGATAATCATGTTAATGCATCACAGATTTTAAAATGTATTTTTGCATAGTCCCCTCTTAACTGACTGCTTAAATGAAAAGGAAGTGACACTGTGTAAAATTAATTGACAATAAAGCTCTCACTTGAACTGTTTTTTTGCTTTTCTCTCACTCCCCTTCTAGCTTTTAGCTTAGCTCGCTCATCAGGAAACAGTCTGATTCTCTAAACTGAGCTCTGGAGACTGTGGCTATAAGTGCTTGACACTACCAGACTTAAAAAATGTAATAGTAAAAAAAAAACCTTTTAAGAACCAGAGAAAGAGTGAAATGGTTGTGAAAAGTCCACATTATCACTGAAAAAGCTTTTCGTTTTCTTTTTTTTTTCTCCTTTACCAGGTCTACATTACAGAAATCCATATCCAAGAGCCGTAAGTCAGAAGCAGATATCATACAGGAGACGTTTTGTGTGTCATCCATGATGTTGAGAAATCTGATCTAATTACCAATCCTTTGCCTTCTCTTAATTTTCCTGCAGACCTACCTCCCACCGCTGGGACTGGCTACTCAGAAGGGCAGGAAGCTGCGAGCGCAGCAGCGCCTCAGGAAACAGGCCAAGCCAATTTACTTACAGTCACATGATGAGACCTGATGGCTGATATCCCTGATCCTCATCCAGAGTTCAGGTTACCAAGGACGGGAGAGCGCAGCTCAATCAGCGGGTGATATTGGAGGCTGAGTTTCTGCAACTGCTCACTGATGTTACCAATTATGATAAAAGCCACTTTAATGCTAAGTTTTTGCTGTAAATATGTACTTTAAGTGTTCATGAAGAGTGTAAAACTGTGTCCAGCTCAGGAACAATGCCACTGTGGGATGACTGATTTTCTAAGTTATTTATCATTGTGTCTAAAACACCTCTCAGTAATAGTGTCTTTATGTGAAAAATGAATAAACTGCTCCATATACAACTCAGGAATTTTAATATTTATTTTTTTTATCAACAGGAAACGCAAAAATATGACAAACTGATTTCTCAAACAGGAAATGGTCGCTACATTTAGGTTAGACTTTGCTTTCACACAGGTGTCAGCTGTTTGCTTCATCTTGTGTGCATGCTGCTGTTTTTCCTGTAAAGCTGTCTTAAAGACAAGAAAACTATTATTTTCTTTATCTCCATCACTGCTACAACAGTCATCTGCAAATGCAATAAGAGCATGAAGCACCTGTTTGCTCTAAACAGTAGATATCAGTAAGAAAGTTTCCACTGAAATGACTGGAGTAGTTCTGATCGTATCTTCAGCAGATGACGTTTGACCTAGAAAGTGCAAAGTGTGGTAAAAACGCATTAAGCTCAAGACAAACAAGGGATTTGGCATGTTGACTGCTTTGGCAAGGCTGCTGAGGGAGAGGTGAAGAACCTGTTTTAATTAGTTCGCCTGAGAAAATAATTCAGAGCAGTGCTGTTGACCTTAAACATCTGGGACCACATGCTTAGAGTTGAATGTCCTAATACATGAACATCAACTAGCATCTCACATGATGTTAGAAATGCCATACCAGTGCTGTGAATGACAGCCCAGCACCCTCTGTCCTCCACCAGCCTCAGTTACAACTTCAGATGAAGACGTCAAAAAAGAAAAGATGTATCAAAAACTTTTTCTGTAGGTTTGATAAAAACGTTATAACAACATACAGAAAAGACATACTTAAAACGTCCATTCTGGCCCCTCTGAAGACCAGACGTACAGGTAACATTTCCAAACAAGGTCCAACAAAAGTGTTTAAGGAGGGTTCATTTTTTGACTAATCGAAAAATAGTAAAAAAAAAAAAAATAGTAAAAGGAAAGAAGGAGAAAAAAGTGTTTGATTTTCACGTGTTGATTTATTTATCTACTTCCATCTTACAATCATTCAGTCTGTTTCTCCAGGAATCCTGTTTTTCCATGAAACCCTGTAAACGTGGTGAGAGGGCTCTTTGTTACTGCAGGGGCCACATTAACATGAAATCTTGGGATGATGTATCAGAAATCATGCAATGTGGAAATACTCGGCTTCAGATCAATTTTGGGGGTTATGGTAAGTAGACTCATCTTGCATGTAACATGTTTCTAAAACAGTTTTTTTAAATGGACAAAAACATGAAGTATGCCCACTTCTCCAGGGACCACTACAGCACTGCCTATCACATTCATTTTTTCTAGTTTTAGATCACAGTGGAAGTAGCCATAAAGGGATGGAAATGGTCACCAACACTGCTGAGATACCCTTTGGTGTTTAAACAATACTTAGTTGGTACTTTGGGACCCAAAGCGCAGGAAAATATGCCCCTCACTATAACACAACCAGCAGCCTGAATTAAAATAAGCTGGATCACATTCTGAATCTACTATGTCAATGTTGCAGTTGAAGTGGAGACTCATTATAAAAGGCAGTTTTCTGTTGCCTCAGTGTCCTTTTCTCAGAACACAGGAATAGCATGAGCTTCAAGGCTAAAAGTTTGTGTTCAAAATGATATTCTGCAAACTCTCCAGCCAGTCTGCCCATTCTCCTCTGACCTCTGACATCCTCAAGCCGTTCTCATCCAGACAGCTCATGGGACATTTTCTCATTTCGGGATTGTGGTTGTGTGAGGAAATCCCAGTAGATCAGCAGCCACATTCAAAGTCAATCCCCCTTTTCTCTGTTCTGACCCTTGGTTTGAACCTCAGTAAGTTGCTGCCATTTGATAAACTAATATGGTATTTCTGGCCAGTAACTGTATGTATGATGTAATATTTTCTTTTATAAATCTCTGAGTGAAAGTATTTGCACACCCAAAAACCTGACCTCGCCTCCCATTTTTCACCATGAATAGTTGCAGACACTCCCTTAACTAATCATTCTCATGGAAAGATGTTTTCACTATAAATAGACATCATGATGATGATGATTGCCGAAAAAATGTGTTTTCAGTTCTGCAGTCAAATGCAACAGAATAGGCACCAACTTTCGAAATTCTGGGCAAATGACTTAGCAGAAAACACATCAGGAAGAACCAGGAACTCCTGTTTTATGTGTAACACATAAAAACTTTGCCTTTACATTAAAGAATCAAGAGGGAGACGGAAATGGAGGATGGGATGTTGGTTGGTTTTATCATGCACGGTTTGGAAGCTTAAAGTAACACACAAATTAATCTTGTGCCAGAAACTCAAAACAATCTCATTCTCTTTTTAAAGCTTCATTAGGAAGGCCGGACACAGGAATTATGCACAGTGACGCACAGCTGCAGTTATTTAGAGCGCTCACAATTAAATAAGAGTATATTAGGGATAATTGATCATTGTTCCTTTCCTTTTCAGCAAATCAGGGTTAAATTGGTCCAACAACCTGTGTACACATGGTCTGAAAAACCCATGAGGTGCACACATCCTCACTGCACTGTCTTCTTTAATGAATATTAATACTTGTGTTTGTGAGAAAGGATGTGCATGGGTTTTTGTGTATTCATATCATTTATACATATGTTGTGTCTGGTTTTACAGCCGTACTGTATTTTGCTGAAGTTTTCATTAGTAACATTATTAAACTAAAGAGCAATAAGCAGAGTTGTGAAGATGTAAATGCAAGTTGGCATTTTATAAATCACAATTCGCATTATGTTTCATTTCTGTGCAGTTAGCTTACATTGGCTTAGAGGTAACAGACAGGAGTCAGAGGCAGCCCAGTCTTGTTATCTATTCACAAAACCAGACACAGAGACAGATTTGGGTATTAAAAGTTTAATATATGTTGTTATTCTGCTCATCTGGATCGCAAATCACTTTTTTAATTGCTTAAAAATCATCACATTGTGCCTTATTTCATTTCAAGGATAGAACTTCATGTGTATTCAGTCCCAAACAGATGTCATCATCACATTTTATAATACAATATTACAAAATTCAGCAAGTGTGAAACCCTGTTATATCAGGTTTGCTTTGACATTTCTTTTTGTCTGCCTCCATCTTTTGCAAATATTAATTCATGTAGGGTGAAAGAGCAGCTCGGCTGATCCATTAGAAAACATTCAACGTGCTGATAATAGCAACAGCGACCTGCTGTCAAAGATTTCCTTTTTCAGTATGACTCATGTAAAAACTGACAACCAACTTACTCATGCTGCTATCACAAAGCGTACCGTTTCAAAATGTTCTGCTTCATTTTAAATCAATGCGATTCTTTTCGCCACGGGTCATGGGCTTATTTCCAACGTAACATTTCATTGTATGTGTGACATTCACTGATAGCAAGCAGTGTCACTTACATAGCAAATAGGGCGAATGATGAACAGTGTGTATATAGGCTCAATGGGCAATGAATGCTGGTGAAATAGTCCCCTTCTGCTCGAAAATATTCAACATGTACCTTTTACTGAAACATGTCTAAACAAGAGTTAGCCTGATGTTCTGAAATTGTTGTCTAAATGACTAAAACAAAAAAAGAGAACAAAATGATTTAAAGAAGGATACCGGCCATGCATGCTAGGCCTCCTTCAGCAATGTGGTACATTTCAGGGGGATGGCCACGACCCAAAAGTCCTTGAAAAGCCCTCTGTAGCGGGTGTATTCAGTGGGGACTAAAGTACATTTCATTTTCTGCTCTACTACTGACAGTAAGTGGAAATTCAGATAAAGCTCATAAATGCAACCTCAGGTATGCATACATAGTCCCATATTTTTCCTCTTCTCATGCAATACAAGCTGTCTATCCATGAGTTTGGGCATCCCTGACCTCCCGATGGAGACTTAATCAGATCATTTCCAACTTTCCACTCAAGTCTGAACCACCTTGACTAAAACCTTGACACGCTGTGGTTTTTGAGGACATTTTCTTTGTATTCACCCTCCATGTAGCCACATGATGGAGCCCACATAATACCATCGTTAAGGGAGTAAGGAGATGTGCTGTTTGGTGACATCCAGTGGCTGACACACACACACACACACACAGAGGATACCACCTAAGGCGTCTGGAGCGTGGTGTCTTTAGAAGTGAACAGTCCTGGTCATATTAAATGGCCTTGGTTTAAATGTGGAGCTAATGTGTCCTACATAGACAGCGGTGTCCTAACACTGTAGGGGACAGAGAGAGAGAGGTGGATATATGTTTCACAGGCACATCTACGGGACGGCTACAAAACCTGGGCAGTGACGCACGCGGAATATAAGGTTTGTAATGAAATCCTCAAGGGAGACCGACTGTAAAGCAATCTCCTGGCTGACAAGAGTTCGGACAAGGAAACAGCAGGAAGATGAGCTTGTAACAACATCAGAAGGAGCTAAACATAGAAATCAAATTCAAGACATGCTTTCCTAATTCTATCAAACTTGATTTAAAACTGAGAGCAGCTGCACTAAGAGGAGTACCTCCCTTTAAGTATGAAAAAAGATTGTTGGGCAACCCAAGATTGAACAGTTCTAAGGAAATGCTGAAATCCACCAGCTGATCTCCTCTCCATCCACCAGGGGGTGCACCACACTCAGTGCTGAAGCCTTGAACAGTTGAGTAAGTTCACAGAGTGGATGACAGTCACAGCTGAGCTTCGATGAATTGTCAGGTGAAACAACTCTGATGGTTAGATAAAAAATCCACTTAAAAAGAAGCCAAAACAATCTGTGACTGAGTCATAACTTTGGAGAATGATTGGATCACAAACATGTACTCAAAAGTTCTCTGGACAAAGTAATGAATCATCTGTTTGGTCCTCTGAGGACTATGTTATTTATCAGCTCTTACCTGCCTCTGGTGCACAGAAAAATTCAGTTTTGGTTGTTTTTATTTCCCTGTTTTCTCAGTATAAGCGACCACTGATGAGTAAGCAGCCAGTGAAAGTGGGTTGTGACTCCATGAGTTTATATATAACACAGCCTCCTTTGTCAGAGTCATTCTTGCTGGACTGGCATTCATCTGAACCGTTCATCTCTTTGCAGGGACACAGGTTGCATGTCTGAACAAATTGCAGCACAGTTCTCGTCTTCCAATGAACCACATATGAGAGATAAACACTTCTACCACATCTGTTAGCGAATATGCAGAGAAAACACAAAACGTGATTGAAGTCCAGGAGGAGTTGTGAATGTGCACATGAAAAATGACGTGCGGTGATGTCATCTGCATGTCCCAGGGGGCAGGGGTGCATCACTATGTGCAGGAAAGCAGGCTCCTAATATGCAAGTCATATGAGCGTAGATGTACGTGAACGCAATGATGACGCTTCTTCTGTCTAAAATGAGAAAAACACTTGATATGTAATGTTGAGTTTCTATGTATTAACTAGTTGTTGCCTAACAATGTCCTCTTTGGGATAGAGCAAATCATTTAGAGGGAGATTATTGCTTTCTGTGTTCACACTAATCTTACTGTCACATAATTCTTAGTGATAGCTAGATCTTTTACTAAACTGGGAAGAAAACCTCCTCCCAAAAACCCCAGTAAGATGCGCTGTTCTGCAAAAATACTGAAGGCACTATTTTGTACGTAATGATGTGAACTCTTTGTCACCTGCATTGCAGGTACATACAGCTCTGTTGCTAGCCAAGTAATCATTAAAAATGATCAACTCCTCATTAAATACAATTATGTTAGCGATGATTATTGAATGATCCCTTAATAATGAGTAAATATGTGTGAATCAATAGTGCTTACCTCTTTCCTGGTGAGTGGAGCAGATTCACCAACAACCCTAAATCTAATGACTCCATTTCCTTGTTTGCTTAAACATTATAGACTAATATTGTTCAACAGTAGACCTGCTGTGATTCATTAATAAATTACTGTTCGATACACATAACATTTTGTGACCCCTGAAGTAAAATGAGAACTCATATTAGGGCTCCTTAGTGAATAGTTCAGCATTACTTCATCATTAACTTACTATAAGCTAAGCTAATTGTGGCCCTTCAGTAAAGTAAAAACTTATACAGAATAATTTGACTTCTTAGCTTTAGGTTCTGCTAATTTCATTAGTATCAACTAACTTGGTCCTCATTAGGTCTTTTTCATCTACTACTGAGAATCTAAGCAAGTTTTATGGCCCTTACTATTGTGTAACCAGGTTATCTTCCTGCATGTTAACAATGATAGTTGCCAACCTCAACCTCCAGCAGTCAGCAACTTGTAAGTAAGACAGCTGGTCCACTGAGGAAGAAAGGTTGGACACTAAAAGCCTTAAATACAGAAGAATATTCGATAGGTCATGATTGGTGATTCTGAGGAAACAGAGCCAGAGGAACAATGCAGCAGCACTGCACCTATGACAAAGTATCAAATAATATTAAGGCAGAATTTGAAGAAAACAGGTTTTAGCCATGATGTCAGCAGGCATCACGCAACAACATGCAATGAAGAATGACGCATTCATCAATGTTTAGGATTATTAATTGCATTAACTGCTTAAAATGTCAATTTATATATGCAGATCCACTCTTTAAGAAGTAAAAAAAGGAAGAAAAAAGAAAAACTTAGTCAAGTAAGGCATCAGCCTCTTCAGCTTTTTGAATAAGGCGTGTGCATTGCACTGAAACACCTTGAGGGTCAGTCAGATGTAGTGTCCAGTCAAACTTTGCAATTATTTTGATCAACTCATACATATGAATCGAAAGAACAGTGTTATCATGATGCTATATTAGCATATCTGTACTTTAATATGTACTTTAATAACTATATATATATATATATATATACACATACACACACACACACACACAGTAATGTATGGGGTTTACAGAATGGACCTGAAAACAGAAGAAATTCAAATCAGGGCACTGATTGTCTGAAAGTGTGATTGCTGAGCAAGTTTACTCCTTTTTGGCCACAGTGTTCCCAGCTTTTGATGGCTACTTTTAGCAGAATAATGCAGCATGTCGCAATGCTTCAAACATCTCAAACTGTTTTCTTGAACACAATGAGTTTGTTTTACTGCAGTGGTCTCCACAGTCAGATCTTGTTTCTATACCAGAAATTGATATATGTTGTAGTTTTATCGGGTATCTGTTGTTACATTTTGCTGCAATTTTCTGATGTAGATAGATACAATTTCAATATGTAATCAACTAAAAATCAAGCTAAATAAAATAAATAAATAAATAAAAAACAAATAAATAAATAAAAGCTAAAAAAAATTCACCTTTACTTTTTATTAAAAGTTGTCCACTATTTACTTTTGACTTGCCTTCCCTTTATCAGAATATTGATACTGGGAAGTAATGTTTTTAAGTTACTAAAAGAGCTGCTTCCTACAATTCTCTCAGCTAATAAGAAAATTAGACATACACTCATTTTTCAACAGTCATTTAATAACCAAACAAGTAATTTCAGTAGAGTTTAGAAATTCTTTTTAAAAAACAAAGTAACAAACAAAAAAATATTAAAGTTTGAATTGGAATAAAAGTTTATTATATGAACGATGAATCCGAAGGCTTTTCCAACTATATTGACAGCAATTACTGGCAATTTTACACTTTCTGTCACAATGCAAATGAAAAGAAAACCTGTGACCCATTTCTCCTGTGATGTCACACAGTGGAAACTGGATCATAGAAAAAAATCTTGTTCTTATTAAAAACACGTCTGTTGTAAATATAGATATTTAGAGAGTCACCTGAGAGTTGTGTCATTACAGAAATGATAAATAAGCTTGGGTAAGAATACAACAGCTCCAGTAGGAGGAGAGTGATCCATCATACAGCCCCTTTAAGCCCTGCGCTCCGTTTGCATTATTTAGGGGTTTCAGAAAGACCCTGGGGGAAATATGGTGCAAGAACAGTCGAAGTAGGAAAAAAGGAAAAAAAAAAAAAGGAAACAGATAGGATAAAGAATAATGCAGGAGCTGAACATCTAATGTTGTAGTTAAGGAGCTACAATAAGGTAATTAGATGCTTGTAATTGGGGACATCTCTCTCCTTGTCTTACCTGGTCAACCTGCAGCTTTGAAGTAGGCCACCTTATCAGCTGTCCTGACAACACTTGAACTGCCATTAAATAAATATGAAGCTTGTTTTCACTTTACAATGCACTTAAAAGACAGATGATAAGGCAAATAACCAGGCAGGTCACCACTAAACGGGGTTATGAAACAGACTCGAAAGACAGCCTGCACTGATGTGAAGAACTTTATTTTTCTTTGCGTAACACTGCAGCTACAACTTGCAATGCTTTTCAAGCTTTCTAATGTAAAATGAACAAATTCAAACCTTCAATGAACTGTAGATGATGAGAATTTAAATAAACTTATGTTTATTACACAATGCTGTGGCCGTATAATTCCTGCAAAGCATTTTAACGGATGAAATGCACTTTGTGGTTATTTAGCAGGACATATGCATTAGCCTCCATCCAATGACCTGCACAAGTCAAATGAGCAACAGCTTCCAGCCATGAAAGGGTCGTGAAAATGGTGCAGAGAGAAACCTTTGCTAATTTTACAGTGTCAGTAAAGCCTATTTACAAATGAAGAGCGCAAAACGACTAAACCAATCACACCGCTCCCAAACATAAAGTATATATGTGGTGTGATATGACAAAAGGAAAGCAGAAAAAAGGCTGAGATGTTCTTTCAGGACTAAGCTCTTAATTGCCCTTTCATGTTGCCACAGACTTTTGTCTCATCTCCAGCTCTCTTGCTCGCTCCCGTCCCACTCACTCTTTGTCTTTACTTGTCTTTTGTTTGGATTATATGTTTCACTTTGTCTCAGCTCACAGAGTTGGTACTCTGCGCCGACTCGAGCAGAGCAGCAAGTCTTGCAGGATGCCTGCAGGTTGGAGAGTGCAGACAGTCGCATATGCATGCTTGGCTGAACTGTCCCTACTGGGACGCAGCATGGAAAGTGCGTGAATGGTACATGGGTGTGCCATAGAGTCAAGGGGAGGTTAGGGGCGAGTCTGTGATGATTATCTGATGAATGTGACTGCAAGTGTGATATATGGTGTTTTCTATCTCTTATATTCACCCCTTAAAAACTGAAAGAACATGTATAAGTCTGTTTGTATATATTTTAGTCCAATTAGAACCCCTCCAGACGATGCTTCATATTCTTCATGTTAGCCCGTGCTGTGCAGAGGTGTTAACAAAGACTGTAGGTGCTGAGGTCTAGTATTAAGTCACAAGGTTCCTGAGTAACTTGAAGAAGTCATCAAATATTAAACTGGTCTCCTTTTCATGATCATGGTATGTAAACAAACATATTATCTGTTTGATTGACACACAATCTTTTGGCCTGGCATGCGAGTGAAAGCCTAGACAGCTTTACAGTGTTAAACGGAGAAGACGGGTCACAGAGGAGGATTAATTATCAAATTAATTTCCGCTAGATTTTTATTGGATTACTGGAAAGATTACTCATTGACTACAGGCACAGTTTGGTTTCTGTAAAGTCATTTCAACTCATAAATGTGAACATGAAGTCAGTTTCTTTCAATCGTTTGGTCCACTGCTCAGTCCTGACTCCCTCACTGTGATGTTTGATACTGGGGGGTTGTTCTGTATGATACACTGAAAAGAATTAATTAAGAAACTGTTTCTTTTAATTGGATAATTAAAGAGGTGGATGGAAAACTCATTAAACGGGGCGGATGAATAATGGAAGAGGGCGTGTTGTCGTCGGACTAGCTTAGTTTACATCTTCACTCACCGGAGTGCTGTTGTGACTCCTCGGGTCTGGGAGGGACTTTGTGCAGGTTTGGAGGTGCTCTGACACGATGCAAGGGGTAGGAGAGTAGCAGGGCAGAGAGCCAAGTTGACTCAGCACCGAGCACTGAAAGTGAGGAGACAGCTCTGCTGAAAGGCCCAGCTCGCACAAGCCTCATCAAGCAAAAATGGAATAAGGTTTGACCCGCCAGACAACAAGCAGCAGGGAAGCAACCATGACCACCGGCAACCGTGACTAGAAATATAAGCTTCCTCTTTCACAATGTAATCAGTGGAAAAGAATGTGGGTGGGAATTGCTTCAAATGTAATAAGATAGGGTGCCTGATTATGCATGATTAATGCACATTTTGATTTTGTTACATGCTGCACCGTTGCAGTTTAATTTATCTAACTGAGTCTGTTTAATTGCATTTAGAAAAAGGAGAATGATCTGATCCATATTCTAAAAAGTGTTTGCATTGTGAAATAGTAAACTAATACTTACTAATACTAATACTGCTCTCAGCAGGTAAATTTTATACCTTGATAGAAATGCATAAAGTTTGTAGAGTATACTGCAAATCTGTTGTATAAGCAAACTAAAGCTACTCTGATTTTACATCTATGTGTATGTTTTTTCTGAGAAATTAATTCATATCTGTGTTTTCATGGCTCTGTGGATACTATGAATTAGGGCTGGGCGATATGAACCAATTTTCATATCGATATTTTCATATCGATAGTTTTTTCCTTTATCACGATATACAATATGTGTCTCGATATAATTTTTTTCTGGTCAAGTAAACAAAGAGACGGTTCAAATTTACAGCCTTGAGTGCCAAATGCACTTTTGTTAAGAATCAGAAGCACATGTTCATTAAAATATTTCACTGAAATTAAAGTATATGAGTATTAAAATAGTAATAAAAAACCTTTCAATGACCATGATAAATAAATAGTTGTACAAAATGCTAAAAAAGAGATATTTTTAACTCAAAACAAGCTAACTAGATATAAACGATATTCCCCTTTTCTATATCTTTGGTGACAAAGTCTTGATATGTCTGAAAATCTCGATATATTGCCCAGCTCTACTATGAATAAGGATGGACATTTCTAATTTCATATATAGGTTTAGCCATGTGCTGAACTACTGCAGCCCTGCAACCAATAACCAAGTTAGCAGTTTTTTGTTATCCTTTACAGTCTTTTCTATTTACTTGGAAGAAATCCTTTAGCTTTAAATTATCCACAAGTTTAATGTGATGGCTTCAGTCTCATAATTTGTTAATATATCATCCTAAACAGTCTCACAAATATAACATAGTCTGTTGTTGTTAATACAACTGACTCGTGCAAAATGTTCTTTATAGTGCACATGCACTGTAGTGTACCAGTAAGAAGATGTGTTAAATGAAAGTTAGATGGAAGATGCTTTTAATTATGATCATCAACCTTCAAATCTGAACTGGACTGAATTGAAATTGAATGTGGCTGCTAACGTGAACTCAACCCAGGTCCGGAGCTGTGCGGTGAAAGTGACAAATGATGCTGCTTGTAGGTGACTGCAGGTGCTTGGTTTCCGATGACCAGTGTTGCCTGGTCGGGGTGGTAACCAGAGCTGGAATCTCCTTAGGAATCCACATTGATGCAGTCACATAATACCAGGAAAATTCTAAGGTAAGATTGCTAGAGACATGAAAAAAGTCATCCGAGACTACTGAATGACCGTATTACAAAACACACACACACCAACAGATGCAGAACTATGCTTCCTCCTCCAAGGTGCTAGGTAGTGCATGGAAGTGAAAATTAATAATCACAGGTCTTAAAGTGAGATGTTCTGCACATCCTTTACATATGCCTTGTTACGAGGGACAAAGCACTGATGTGATTTTCTAAATTTAGAATATAACTAATGGCTGTGGGTAAATCATCTGTCACATGAGCACTTTTATAGAGTTAATTCAGACTTTATTGGGCGATATTAATGGGGGTTAGGAAGGTGGCAAAAGATCAAATTGCAGCTCAAAACATGAAATTTTGTTTTGAAATCGTAAGACAACAAGCTTCTCTAGAGTCTTGTGATATCATTAACAATAAATCTCCCTACATCCAAGTATGGAGCAAATATTCATTATTCTGTCTAATAAAAGCATTGGCTTCGTGTCTTATCAGCTTCATCTTTTGAGGTCTAAAAATGCAATAAAGCCTTTTGATTCTGCCACTGTGTTGTTTTTGTGTCTACTTCGAAAACGAAAATGGGGCTCTCTTGTGTTGTTTGTCGCTTGTAGATTAGCTCATTTTAAACTTAGAAGAGGGCAACGGGTGCAAACTCACTGCGGGGCAGCTGAGATGAGGTTCAGCCTGGATTTGCTCTGCTGTAGCACCAGTGTCAGTGCGGCATGTAACCTGGTCAGAAAACAATGCATTCAGAGTGGCAGATGATTCATTTCAAGTGTGATTGCAAAGCACTGAGAGAGCAGGCAAAGAGAGCGTGGTTGAGAAAACACTCAGCATGAGTAGGAAGACAAACAATTCACATTCCTATCAGAATCAGATTAATCTTTACTGCACCCATGTTGTTCTCTGTACATTAACATTTTATACAGGATATCTAATTTTACCAATTTTACCACCCCACCAGTAAATACTGATGATGCCGATAATTTCGCTGAAGGGACAATTAACCAATACCTTTTAAAAAATAGATAAATAAATAAAACAAACAAAAAAAAAAATGAAATAAAATAAAAGAAAATAAATACATCAAATTAAACAATACCTTAACATATGATCCTGTGGCTCCACATAAAATTTCAGCTTGTGACAAGTGAAGCATATTTTATGATTTGAAAATATAATTGTCCTTAGGGATGACAAAGATTATTGTCATATGACACTGAAATAAAGGCAAAGGACGTTTCACTTCTTTTTACTGTGTTCAATAAAAAGATCAGAAAACACTGGACAGGTGAATTAGGGTGAATGAGTAAAAGAAAGAAAGAAAGACGGTGAAATAGTCTTTTTGACTTTAACAGGCTGACAGAATTTCTTGTAGGAAAGTTTATGGGCTGGATGTTTGCCCGTGTGGGCAGGTCAGTCCTGTCGCTTCACATCACTCTTAGACTGCCTCTTAGCTGTTTCAAAAGATTTGTCCTATCGAAGGTCAATGTCGTGTTTGAAAATAGGGAAGATATTGTCCGTGACCAAAATATGAAACAAATTCTCTAAAATCGGAATAACCAACAAGCTACATTTTTATAGAAACAGTTTATTTGACCATAATGACAAATATAAGAACAAAAATAGAATTAAAATGAGAAAATCAACATCATAAAATATTGGTTTTATCTCCGAACAATCTTTGTAAGTTACAGATATAGTATCGTCACAAAAGCTTCTATAATCTGTTAATCACTTGAATCATTAATTAGGTATATTGTTCCAGAGAAGGAAGGGGTGAAATCTGCTTTTATCAGTATGAAGTGTCATAGATTATTACTGAGCTTAGCTTCACAAATCCATCCCATGTGTAGAGGTCAGATGGACACCAGGCTGACCTACAAACTAAAAATACCACCGGCTGCAGTTAATTAATGAAGTAATAAGATTACATAGCTTGATTGAAGAAAAATAGACAGGAGATGGAGCAAAACTAATCCTGCATGCCAGCTGTAAGCCGAATCACAGATCATACACATCTTTAATGGAGTGCATATTCATTCATCAGGATAGAAAGTCAGCATGTTCAGTGAATCACTTGAACATATGAAGAGTATTTCAATACATCAAACAAGGTAACAAAATAAGGACAAAGCAGCTGGAAAGTCGTAGTGTTTTTACACATTTTTTCGGATCAGACTCAGATCAAGGTGTCATTTTCAGCATCAGACAGAAACTGTCTGCACCCAGCCTTACATGCATTTTAATGAGATGTCAAGCTATTGGCTGAGGAAACCAGCGTCCATAAAAAGACATGTCAAAGAGGCAGGTGGGAAATATTGGGGACATGCAATAAAAGGAAAATAAGAACAAACATGAGATGAACTGTGAATATTTTCTGGTGCTTTAAAGCATTTTAACGCAGCTTAAAAGTTCCATGTTTTGCCAATCAGCATTGGTTATAACACTGAGATCGAATGTTTTGATGCTGAATGAAGACTAGTTGTGATTCACGTATGTAGCCCAATAGCAGACCCAGTTTTGATTCATGGTAAAGAGAAAGGAACACCACACTGACCCTGCAAAATACGAAAAGTCTAGTTGTACTTTGGGACTCTCACTTTTTTGACAGTGCTGTAGTTATTTTGCTAGACAGCTGCACGCTCAGCAGTGCTGAGGTCTATAAAAGCACAGAGCACTTTATCATTCCTCAGGGAGAATGCAAAAACAAATACAAAGTGACACCCCATTTTGGTTTTCAGAAAACATGAAAGTGGAAATATATTACATCCGTCTGACCCACTAAAGTGAAGCCGGTTAACTGCCAAGCAGACATACACACACAGCTAGGCAGCAGCTGATTATTACCTAATTTTGAAGCTCCTTGAATACTTCATTTAAACATCACTACACAACACTTTTTCACAATTTGTCATTTTATCACTGAGTGTTTTATCTTCCTCAGAAGTAATACTGGGGAAAAACTCATGTTGAAGCAAACGCCTGACAGAACAGAACCCACTGTAAGAACTGATAAACCCTTTCACATTTGACAAAGATCACCAAGTCTGGATAATTATGAACTTTCTTAAAGGTTATGAAAAGAAAAAGTGAGAAACTGCACTGCATCTTATTAGAGGTCCTAACTCCCCGTGGACATGTCGCTCCCTATTGTGACCAAAAGTACCGACGGTGAAGTAATAATTGCTTTGGCCTGAGCGCCACGGTTCACATTGTGTGTGTGTGATTAGAGCCGACGTCCTTACTCCTGCAGATCATCTTAATACAGCTCCAATTACTTAGGAGTTGATTAGATGTTCCCAGAGGAAAAGGCTGCTAGGAATACACAGGAATCAAAGAAACGAACCATAAAACATGTGCCTCTGATAATTATTAGGAGCAAATAACTTCGCAAGAGTCTGAAAAGGTCTCCAATTGAGCCAGGTTGCAATCAAAACATGTTTTATAACAGACTTTTATGACTATTTAATGCCTGAGGGCTTTTATACACCAAGATGACAGTAAGCTGTCAGGGACGGTGAGTAGGCCTACATGAGTGAATGTCAGCCTGTCTTGGCTTTTTGGTGTGTGATGTACCAATGGCAGCGTTAAACCCAGCCACAGTTCTTTTTTTATGTTGAATTAAATTTAGGTCTGTCAGAGAAAGGCAGGCTGACGATACACTAACTAGAATTAACATGATGGATCAAAATGAAATGCTTGTAAGAGGAATTATCCTCATTTTGCCAGAAAAATACAAAACTAAGTAGAATGCAGACTGAGTAAAGACAGATTAAAAAATAAAAATACACATATAAATAATGTAAATATAAATACAAATAGTACACAGTAATTTCTGTGATGCCAATTTGGATCAAAACAGTATTTCTTAATTGTGTGGATATATTACAGCATGCCATCCTGGGCAGAAACTAAGAACTAACCTGACTGCTAAATTTGTAAAAGATTCTTTAAAATCTATATGGTTTCCAGCTTCCTTTATGGAATAATGTGTGGACTACTGCACTGCAAAGTCATGTCTTCTTGCTCAGGTTTAGATTGTACATCCGATCAGAAAGTTTGACATTGAACCACTTATCAAAGGCTACATTTTCCCCTAACTAAAATATTTGTTGCTGTTAGTTCTTTATGCTGGTTTGGTATTTAAAGGTCCATGTAACATAGTCCAATCCAGTTAGATCCAAACCACTGAATGTAAATTTTGAATTCAGACCTTATTTAGTGGTAAATCATGGGTTGTATGATAATTATTGCTGTTTTGTTATAATTTGTTGGCAGAGAAAAACATATGTTTTCCTGTCTCAGATTGTTGTAATCAGTTGCATTCCCTAAATATGTCTTCTTTATTATCAAGCTAAGGATTCCAGTTATTTCTGTAAGTTAGAACATTTCTCATATTGATGCACTATAAAGTCGATTTTGCCATTAAATGGCAAAACAGTGTGAACAGTGTGTGACAAACATTTAACATTACAATCACTGGCTAACATGAAATGTAGTATCCCTGCAAACCAAGGTAGCATTAGCCATAGCACTATCTCTGTGCTAGCATTTTGAAGTTTAAATGTTTATCATGCTCAATATTTGATAACCTGACCTATGATAAAACTTAATGATGAAATGTCTGCCCCCAATTATCCATCCATTATGATTTTTTTTATTATTCTTTTTACAGCCACTCCATTCTGTTTGCCTACATAAGAAGCCATAGTTTTGGAGACAGTAGATATCCTAACTGGATCAAAGTCCATCACAATGCTAACAGAGACAATGGAGACAACATGTATGTTTTAATATAGTGGGAAGATAAACACAGGCACAGGGAGAACATGTAAGATCCACACAGAAAGGCTCCAGTCAGGACCAGCAACCTCTTAAAGGAGGTTTACCTGATATTACTTCCGTCCATTTTAGTTAGTGAAAGCGGCTAGTTTTTAGCTTTGGTATGACGCTCCTTCTCTGCCAATAACTTACGTTAACTTTCAATACGTCCAGATTCTGATCAGCCAGTAAGAGCGTTCCCCTAGGAATTTGGAAGTGCAGGAACTAGCTCCTTTAAGGCAACATTCATAGATCATTCAATCAACCATCTCACTCCTGGAACAACAAAATTAGTGTGGCTAACAAATGATTATTCATATTTCTCCTAACTTCTACTGAAACTGCATTAATACATAATTTTACCATTACAAAAAGTGACACTCAAAGTCACTTACTCATAACTGTAGCCCATAGGAGCAGCTGCAGCAACAGCTAATTTCTCAACACAATTAAGTACATATCAAAATCCATCCCAGAGGTGTTTATGAAACCAAACTTCCTACAAACAGAAATCTCAAGGCACCAAGAAGCACAGCAACAAAAAGGCATTTTGTATTCAGTCAGGGGTGCTACTTTCAGCTTTTATCGCCTGAAAAATTTCTCACTTCGGGGCATGTAATCGTCGTTTCTGCCTGCTATGCCGATGTAAACTGCCGCTGATGTATTGAGTTCACGCCTACACTAATTACTGAAGGTTAAGGGCAGTAAATGTAGAGTTATCTCATTGTAATGAGAGACCACTCTTTAGAACCAAAAGGACATTGTAAATTTATTTAAAACAAGCAAATGTGTAAAAAGAGATGCCGAATAGGAAGTAAGTGACCACTCCTGAGATGCCCAGTGGAGATAACAGTCCAGGGTGACTGTTAGGGAAAGGTTGCACATCCCGGGAGTGTCACCGCTCTGCTGGTTCCCTGCCTTGGAGTCTCACTGTACGTGCCCTGACACTAAGTCACACTGACAGCACCATACACTGTCGGCTCTCCTTCCTGCTCCTCCAAAAAGCCCTGGCCCATAACCGTGTCAGTTCAAACACATATTAAAGGCAGCACTGGCGAAAAAACTCTAACAGATATGGAAACACAGTTTTTATGCCAGCAGGCTTTATCATTTCCATTTCCTTGGGAAGTTCCATCTATACAGATTATACAAGAACCATTGCATTGTGTTGAATCTTAATATGTTTGCTTTCCAAGTCCTATGAAAACAAAGAAACCCTACCTATGGGGTCATCATGGCAGTGTGTGTACAGTACAGGCTGGTGAAATATAATCTAGTAGTATGGTGCAGTTGGAGGGGATGAAGCAGCTGAGGCGATGACACTCGCCTCAGCGAGGACAGTCGGAGGCCAGTGATCAGGCTGCCATCATGGCTCTTCCATGCCACCACACCCACTTCTTCACCAGCCAATTACAGTAATTAGAGGATCGTTTCCATTTGCTGAGAGATTAGCTGCTTCATTTCCTGGCTGATAAGATTCTGCAGCTCTTCCTTGTATGAGTGTCAGCTGGGAAAGTGAAACTGTCATGCAAGAAGCACTGAGCTCCTCATATCTTATATTATAGGAAAATGTTTGTAGAGGATTTGTACGTTATGTTAGTCTGTGGGAAAGTCCTGAGAGAGTAGAAACTGTATAAACTTATATTTATACTTAATAACAAATTTCAAAATGTATTAAACAAGCTAAATTTACAAGTGTTATATGAACTAAATCACTAAACTAAACTAAAGCAAGTTAAAATAATTTCACAAATCAAAAAGACAAATGCCCTTCTGCAAAGTATGTTTTCTCTGTCACACATTAATAGCCAGGTTACTGTACAATGCTAGTTGTACACCCACTTTAGCTCTTGTGTGTGGTGAATGAGCCAAAAATAAAGTAAGTCTCTCAAAATGAGAGCATGAAGCATCACCACTTGGGATCTTCCTGTCCTCTGCTGTTATTGCCTTGTAAAGCAATGCAGCACAGAATCATTCTGAAGCAGTAGGACACTTGCAGCATGGTCAGAGTGTGCTGCAGGAAGCAAAGGGATTCAGTTTCTGGGATAAGATTTGACCAGGGTGAAAGATTATTACATTCAACTGAAATAAATGATGATTTTGATTCCTTTTCACAGATATTCACAAACACAAGCAAAGATATGAGTGACAGTGGTCGTTATGACCTCCACTGTAATCCATAAAAACAGCTGTGTTGTTTGAAATAAAGGACGCTGTTAAGAACGGATGAGATGGAGTTACAGGTGAGACAAAACCTCACAGGGTGTTCTCTGTTTCTAATCTCTCTGACATGTGCATTGTCAGGTTAATAAGGGCCTCTCTCCATCAGTGAAACAGAGAAGAGTGGTGACTAGCAGTTTGCACCTCTTCTGTCATGGTGGTGTGGGTCGAAGTCAAATGTTGACATGAGGGCTCACCCAGGAGGCCCATTGCCATAATGAGAGCACCCCTTCACACTGTCTCTTCCATTGGAGAAGGTCATGAACATACAGCTTTAGGTTATAATGTCTTGGGATTAAATCTCCACAGGCTTCATGTCACAAATGTTTGTGCTTTTTCTCTTTATTCTCCACAATTTTATTTTAAGTGTAGTCTTATATTTCTTTAAGGTATGTTGCTGTTTTCAGGTCTCCAAATACCAACCAGCTCCATTTAGTGCGTGTGTGACATTGATAAAAACATGTATTCTCAATGCTTTTGACAAATCCGTCCATATGCTTCTATTTTTAAAATATAAATAATCAGCAAATTGATCAAGCATGACTGTTTTAACTCTTAAAATAGAAATCAGAGTAAATTCACCTTTAATCAATCATTTGCATATTAAATAACTTACATTTTCTTCCAATGAGAAGGTCCATGGTTTGATTGCCACACCTTCAACATGTCTAGGTGTGACACTGAACCTACATTGCATTGATTTAATTATTAGTATGGAGTTGCGTTGAAGAAAAAAAGAGTATTGGACAAATAAAAAACACTGTCGGGATGCTTGTGTTGGAGGGTGAATAAAAAGCACATTGAGCATATTTACAAAACACTGTAAAGAATTTAAATTGCTGGTACTGTATTTAAACCAAAACTTTTATGATGTCATGATACATTCATAATGGTCATACTTGACTTTGGGACAACACCGAGGCAAGCAGAGGAGTCAGTAGGATAGCCCCTTCATTTTTTAAAAATTTTTTAAGGTAGAGGTTTATTCACTTGTTAGTGAATAAACGGCATCCTGGTCTTCGCAGACTGTGCTAAAGGTGTGATGTTCTAAAAGTGAGCTGAAATTACAAATACATCATGCAAATGCATGTTTCAAAATACTTAAATCATCTATGTTTTTTGATGAATGGCTGATATTAGCCATTGGCTGACTTCAATAACTCTAATAATTCTCACTCCCTATCCACAGGTCCACAGGGAAGGCTGTTGTTAAAAAGGGAAAGTGAATAAATAAGCTCAATCTCACACAGAGACAAAGTGAATCCTACTGTCTTACCTTGGGTCAGACACTAAAACACACAGGCACATACGCAGTTGAGAATCATTAATTTCCTGGAGACTCAACCTATTCTTAACCCTCGCCATGTTGTAACTCTGTCCCTCATGGATTTGCTTTTTGTCCCTATATGGGAGACAAATCCCAAAAATGTGACCTTGTAAAAGATTTAGAAACCACAAGCTTGATTAACACCTGTACCACGTGCACACACATAGCTCAAGGTACATTTCTATCAGATTTTCACACACAGTTGACATAGTGTACTGGTAAAATTCCCCTTATGCGTACGGTAGCAGTCCAAAAGTTGCTGAACATCCCCTTCCCCAGCCCTCCCTTTAAATCCGGCCTCCCTCAAGGGAACAATGGCAGAAATGTTTGGCCTTTGGAGCCGGTGAGCGGGGCCATTGAGCGCCTTGCTGTGGGATCGGATGCAGTGAATTAGAGTAAAGCCTCAGCGGAGAATACAGCTGACGCAACGACACTGCTGTGGCCTAGCAATCAGCTCCAGCCATACAACACTGCACCCAACCTGAAAAAAGATCTAGTGTTGTGAACAGCTGATACTAACAAAACACACTTTTATGAATGATTTTGATCATGCGGATGCAAAATAAATGGTTGTTTACTTCTCAACCTTGAAGCTGTGTAAAGTCTTTCAAGTTTAATTGGCATTCAAGAAGAAAAAGAACATCTATGCAAAAACAGAATATATCTGTTCCATGTTTTAGTTTCTGATAACTACAAAATATACACACCAACAAAATTCCATTTAAGATTTTTAATATATATGTACCTTTTTACAAAGGCATTTTGTCCAGGGTTGTCAATGACGCCTAATGGAAATAAAAAATTGGCTGGTTCCTGATTTACCTCTCATCTCATTTATGAAATTGTCTGATTAAGCCACACTATTTTGACGCACCCTCACGAGTTAGACACAGTATTTTGAATGCCTTCCATACAAGTTTTGTCTTTTTTCAATAAATACTTGAATAAATATCTAAAGCTAAATTTGACTGTATTTTACTGGCTGGGGAGAGATGCAAGATGATGTCGAACTAGCCTTCATTAGGGGCTTCCAAGCAGATGCTAGAGGTGACCACATTATTGGTCTATTGACTGATTTTGATTCATTTTGCAAAACTATTTGGGGGAAAATAGTGGCAACCTTTATATCTTCCAGCTGTTTCCTCAATGCAAAACCACAGACATGCGCATGTAAATGTATAAATTACATAGTACCGGCTCAACCTCTTTATTCCAGTTCCCATTTAAAGCTGAGACTCTTGAAATATTCTTATGAATGGCATCTTTCTCTTTTCTAAAAAGCCTCAAGCTAAAGGGACAAGTGGTATTTCACCATATGCCTGCACAAAACCACCATATGTGCCACTGGTTAATTCATTTTTCACAGGCATGAGGCCTATTTTTCTGTTTCTGAATATGCAGGTCATAGCTCCACACACAGAAAGTCTTTATGAAATGCAGTCATGAAATTATAACTCTGACTTGCAAAAGCTCCTTGCCATTTGGTACAAACCTGCTGTCTCTTGTAGCTATTCTAGTGACAGTGCAGATGAGTGTGTGTAGGTGTGAAAGTGACGGTGCCTTAGTGTGTGAAAGAGCATACAGAGAGTAAAGATAGGTTTTCATGAGCGTGTGTGGTAGTGGAAAAGAGGAAGGGACTAAAGCACAAAAAGTCAGTGAGAAATCAAGGAGAAAGCATTGGTGATGCAAGGGGATAACAGGGTCTATGATACCACTGAGAAAAAGGGTCAGCTGCTGGTAAATTTAGGGTAGAATTAGGGCTCGGCTGCGTGGATCTGACAGATGGAGGGTGGGTTCCCAGGGAGCCAGACCTGCTACAAATAGCTGTGTGTGCACGTACATGCAATCCTGAAAGAAGCTCAGAACAAGAAGACAAGTTTGAACACAGATGTACACCCACCCACACAGACGAATCTGAAAACAACCACAGGGAACATTTTACATTTAAAGCTTTTTCGGACAACACAAAGAAGCTTTAGCTAACCTTTGTGAGACATTCAAAGACACAAAGACATTCAGTAGGAGAGCAGGATAAAATGTTCATCCTTCGACATCTTCATAATCTAAATGACAGCATGTGGTCTGTTTTTTTGTTCCTTTCTTTCTCTTCATTTTTTCTAAAATCTCAAAGATGTAATTCATTGTTTAGCCGTCAACAAACCATAAAGCATCTGTAGAAACTGTCCAATCACACTGCAGCTTTGCTATCAAGGTAAGAAGAATAGAAAGTGAGGGAACCCATACAATAACTCTGATAAAGTCCAAATGAACTGCTGACTCATAACTTTCCTTAGTCTTAATGGTCCTCATTAAAGACAGCTGAATCTGAGGAACTTTTTAAGGTTTGGTCATAGAAAAGAGGGGCATCATCATGACAATGAGACTGAGCTGTAACTCACTATGATGGAATTGTTCAACTTTGTTCGCATTTACGTACATTAACATACATTTTTAAATTGCACACCTGTGTCGCAAAATTAAGAGTACAATATAAAGATTTGGCTCTGAGACTATTTCTACTTTTGAGTTAGAGGTAAAGGAGCTATACCTGATTTTATTTTAATCCTAGAGGAACGCTCTGATCGGAAGATACGGAAGATAACCCCATTGGCAGAAAAAGAGCGTCATGCCAAAGCTAAAAACTAGCCGCTTTCACTAACTAAAATGGCCTGGACTCGTACATATGCACAATCAAGTCATTTTTAACTCATTCATTGTTATGGACTTACCCCTTTTACCACATTATGCACCGTGTTTAGATTAAAGATTAAAATAATATCAGGTAGAGCTCGTTTAACTTCAGTATTTGTACAAAGATGTTAACTTATGCAGATCAACAGTACTGAGTTTGTGTGTTTCCATCTTGATTAAAGTACAGCTTTATAGACATTGTAGTAGATGCCACACAGTTGAGGATAGTAGTGCTTTAGAACGAGTGTAACGTTTATGGAAAAACAAATGGAGATCTTCCTCAGGTGACAGATGTTGCTAGTGCGAGATCTCATCAGCCAGAACAGTGTGTTGACAATTACACGGAGAGTATTATAGTAGGGCTGCAGTGCATAAACCCTCATTACAAAGATGAATGCACAAGCGCACACGTGGGTGAGATCATGTGTCTCACACACCAAAAGATACACCTGGCATACACCTGAACACTGGACCCCTACAGTGAAGGGATCTGATGGCGAAATGCTCTGAGGGGGATATTTTCCCCTCAGAGCACTTCTCAGAGCATGAAGGAAATGTTCCCAGTAAATCAACACACGGTTGTTCTAATCAGTCATTCTCATTGTTGGAAGTGCTGTATACTTTATAGTATTTTAAAAAGGCCTCCACAGTGAACGGAGCCTGTGCTGTCTAATGAGAGATAGTACTCTGCACTACTATGATCCAAACATCAAAATGAAGAAATGGAGCTATAGCGAAAGTTCAGACAGGAAGACCTGCAATGTTAGACATTCACCCTCTGTGTTATCACCTCTTTTCTCCCCTTCTCTCTCTCTCCCTCGCACACTCCTTCCTTACCTCCTCTTCTAAATCCT
>JAVQJG010008669.1:0-10613 GCA_036024015.1 Craterocephalus amniculus
AAAAACACAGTCCTCTGCAAAAGGCCAGTCCAGTTAGATTTTTAAAAAAGCAGAAAATGTCCAAAGACAAACTTTAAAAGGCCCTCAGAAAGCTCGAGAACCATTGATTAAGACAGATAACAAACCAAAATACTGCATCAGCAGGAAAACTAAAATCCAGAAATACGTAAATCACAGGAATAAAACTTGGACGAAAACCAAATCAATAAATAATGTATTAGAGAAAAGGAAATAAGAGGCATGTGTGTCATGATTATTTTCTGTTGTGCCTGTATGTGTCTGTGTGTGCGTGTCTCTTTGTGTGTCGTGTCTGTGTGTGTCGTGTGTGTGTGTGTGTCTCTGTGTGTGTCGTGTGTGTGTGTGTGAGAGAGAGAGAGTGTGTGGGTTGTGTCTATGATGATAAATGTAAAACTGATGAACTGTTTTTGTTTTTGAACATGTTTTTATTTAATTTCCTTTTGTTTTTATGTTAAGCACTTTCAGATGCTTTTTTGTACATGAAAGGTGCTATGTAAATAAAGTTTGATTTGATTTGATTTGATTTGATGATGCAACACCTACCTCGTGCACCAGGAAGTAGATTTTACAGAGTTCACAGGGAGCAGGAAGCAGGGTAAATGAGGAGCAATGGTGTGTTCCAGATGTGTCGTAATCCTGAGTGCAAAGAGCAGATGACGTCGTTACCAGGTAACTGGCGTTCCTGCTGTACCAAATCAGAAAAATAGCCAATTTGTGAGAATCTATCATTATGCCAAATAAAACTAGAAAATTGCATATCACTTGTAAGGCCAATTTTGGTTTTAGTGATTAATAAACATCCATCCATGATCCCAGCTATCAACAGGCGAGAGGTAGGGTACACCCTGGACAGGTCACTAGTCTGTCACAGGGCTGACATGGAGAGACAGACAACCATTCACACACACACTCACTCGTAGGGAGAATTGAGTGCCCAGTTAAACTAACATGCTTTGGACATAACTTTGGAGGAAGTGGGAGGAAGCCGGAGTACCCGGTGAGAACCCGCACATACACGGGGAGAACATGCAAACTCCACACAGGAAGGCCACAGTTCCAAGCCCCTCCTCAGACGAGATGTGGCTCCGACCGACTTGGGACTTGAACCGGCGGCCTTCTCACTGTGAGGCGGCAGTGCTACCCACTACACCACGTGCAGCCCGATTAGTAAACAACATAAGCTTACGTGATTTAGTGAATATAAAATGAAGGACGACATGGAGAAGGAATCTGGTCTTGGATGAGCCAGGTGAGGGAGATTTGTTGTGGGGGTGCTTTCTCGATTTCTTCTTGTGACCAGGCTTATGGACCTCTCCAGATGGTACTTGAAAAAGAAAGGTCAATAGGAGGGACAAAAGAATAAGTGAGCTCAAGAGGAAGAGGAAAGGCATGGGGCAGTCGAGGAAAACAGAAAGAAAGGCTGAAGGAAGAAAGAACAAATTTAGATGGAAGGATGAGAAAGAAAGGGGAGATTAAAGGGGGTGAAGGATAGAGAGATGAGGAGAGAAAAAGGACAGGAGGATAGAAGATTAGAAGATTGGATGGTGGGATGATGGATGAACGCGATAGGCAGAAAGGAAGATGTTGAGAACAGGGACGAGTGAGGGTTGGGAAAACACCCAGAGGTGAGGAAGTGAACTGATCAGAAGGTTCGCCAGGTGATCAGAGGTGTAGAAAGGTCTGCAGGACAGTGGCCACTGACTGTGGACACCCTGCGTAAGAGGAACAAGACTTTGGCAATGTACCAATATAAAGTCAACGGCGCAGGAGCTGGCAGGGTCTGAAAGAAAACCATTCATCCATTCTCTGTTTTTCTGCTGCAGCTTTATCATTCATAAATTATAAATAATGTTTTTATTTCTTCTAAGTGTTCCTGACTACCTCACTTTGAAATCCTCTTTCCCACAGATCTAATGAGCGGTTTCTTTTCACAGATGCTGGTGTCGGCTGGCCAGGCACTGAAATATTACCGTAACTATGACGTGGATTGCTGCAAAAAGGGGACGCTTTCATATTCCCGCACAGGAAAACAACTTTCCATTTATAAGTTACTCTTTAGGCTGAGAGGTTCTCGTTCTGGGCGACCCGCTGTCATGCATTTAGGATGTGTTGTTTTGCTCCAAACACATCCTGCAAATAAATGCCTCTGCTGGCCAATCACCTCCTACGCAGTGTCCCAAAAAACTTGTCCCCATGTCAGAGGAAGAACACTGGAAACAACTTATGCTACACAGAAAAGCTCTGCAGCTTCTCACCTGTCTGTTTGAATCAGGATCATTTCAGCCGTTTCCACATCCTCCATTCTGATTACAATAAGAAGCTCTGTGTGTTATTGAGCCTATTTGGTTTCGGTTTCTTCGCATAAAGAGCTAAATCTGTGCATATCACCCATCATGCTAGCAGGAGGCTCAGGAGAAAAGACAGAAAGGCTTTTGTGATAAAAATAATGCAGATTACGTGAGAAGGTAGCCATGGATACAACATCCAGTCACCCTTGTCAGTGCATATATGGAGAGATTTATGTGTTATCACCTTAAGTAGTTGTCTAAATGCTGTGTGTTGTCAGATAGCTGCAGTGTAGGTGGATCCTGACCCCGGGAAGTCACAGCGTTACATAAGCCTGATGGATTTGAATCACAGCCTCCATTTCATAATTAACATTAATGCTGAAAAGTTTCTGCAGAAAATTGCACTTCATACCAGCAGGGCTTGCTGATCAATGACTTCACAGTCCAATCAAAGCTTTCAATGGGATCCTGCTGTTGTACATGTTCACAGAAAACTCCCACACATAAGACCTTTCGGAAGCCTCCAGCTGACACGCAAATTCAAGATGAAAGCTGGACGCCTCGAACAGAAGCACTTCTTTTTTTTTAACGGCCTCCTCAAAGTTCCCTTCATTCTTATCACTTTTGTCCTTTCCGGAAATATTGTTTCCAGAATCCCATTCAGACATTCACATCCCCCTGTGTGACCGGCCCCAGGTGGCTCTTCAGCGAGTATTAACTGAGCTTTCAGACACTTAAACAGTCCTCACTGCAGCACCGAGTGAAACTACAAGACCACAAACATGAAAGAGCTCAGAGTAGACGTGGTTAGTCAGGAATGATGAAATCTGTAGTAAAAGTAGCTTAAAATTACAACTGGAGTCTGTTCAGCTCCTCCACAGCGAGTTATAAAATCCCAGTTTATGACCCAGTAAAGTTCTGCTCTGTGTGGACGTTCATTTGCGTTTGGATATCCGGGCTGGGTCTGAAACCACTCCCTCCCTCATTCTACGTATAAAGGGCTCTCTATACTTCCCTCTCCATCATTTCATCACTGGTGGCTGCTCATGTTGAGTCACACAGTAATTTCTGTAAAGTGGATAATGTCCGTGCCACAGACACTGCTTTTCTGTTCTGCTGTGGAATTTTGAAAAGTGCACGAGTGGATAAATCCACACGTTCTTTGTCAGAATATGTAGAGGTCTGTGGTTGTGTTTTCACACACTTTAAACTTAAAAACTCCTTTATATGTGCAACGTATACAGCAAGGCAAATGGGGTAAAATGCTGCAACATCCTACTGAACCCAGTCCCCAATCGTACCAAGGTCAGAGGGCAATAAGGCAAACTAATTCTGCCTCTGTTTGATTCTCTGCTTCCTGGAACAGTTAGTTTAAAGGGACGTAAGATTTGTGAGAAACTACACATGCATTTCCAGTTTATTGAATGCTAATGGGTCGTGAAACAAACAATATATATATATATAAGAGAATATATATATTCTTTATCAGTGGGTAATGTAGGTTATAAATACTTTTTACTCTAAATATTAAGAATTTCGAATGCATTTTATTTATTTTTCATGACTTTTCCTTTGGGAAATAGTTTAGCCCGGTGAGTAGCAGAGGAGATAGGAGCTGCCACTTTATTCAGCTACACCACAATAATATGGTTTTTAGTCTCCTTTTCCATCTTATAATAAGACAGATTTTGTATCATATTCCAAGAGGTTTCTCTTATATTTACCTGAACTCGCTGTTAAGAGTTAATTTTCAGGTCAATGATTTAAAACATTTTAGACATATCTAAAGTGATTTCAGGCATCAAAGACGTAGATAAATAGATAGATAAAAAATAGATAGAAAAGGAGGATTTTATTTTCTGAATGGACCGTAAAGCGGCGTTTCCATAAAATTCCTCACAGGTGCTCAGTGCTGCAGTTACTCCAAGCAGCAGGTGGAATTAGTCTTTCGTATCTGTCACACTGCAGGGCAGAAGCACCAATAACACATCGCCCCGTGATGTATGATGCTATTACTCTGCTGAGAAGACGATCAGGCAGCAGCTCGCTTCAGCCTGAGCGGCTATGATCATTTTTTAATGCTGTGATTTCTTCCATTAACACAGATGCTAATAAGCGCTATTAGCAGAGAGTTTTATAATATAGTGTTGTATAATATATGTTAATATTGTTTTTTTAAATGGTTCAGTTAAAGCCTGATGAATGACAAAACAAACTTTAGCCCCCGCCTCATTGTTTCACTGACCGTGACAGAGGTCTGGGGAACGCTTGCGGATCTCTGGCTGCATATTCTCTGCAGTCGCTGCCTGACGCAGACATGCTGGGGCTACTGACGCTGTCAAAAGGATATTTTGGGAGAATTTCAAGTGTTCACTCTCCTGTGCCTTTGTGTGTGTGTGTGCACTTGTATCAATCATGTTGTGAGGACATCACACTTTGTCCCACCTGTTAGGAGACAAAAGCCAAGTCCCATAATGTTAATCATTACATGTCAGGGTGAGAGCTTGCTTTAGGTGTGTGTGAGGGTAGATCTCATGTTTCTGGAGTTTCCTCCAGGAAAAACAATGTGAGCCAATGTCATGTCCTCTGAAGTGACGGAAAATATTACCTCGTGTGTGTGTTTGCGCTCCTGCTGCCTTTGCAGCCCTGAACAGATGGAGAGGTGACTTTTTTGCCCTGAACTGAGTCTCTTGCGATCCGCTCTCCCCAGTATCTGGACAAACTTCAGCAGTTTAATCACCATCTTAGATTGTTTAGGTTATAGATCACATTCCTCATTTACAAAAAGTCTTTAGGCTAAAAGTTGCATATAAGTTGCCAAGTTGGGAAAATTCCTAGAAGTATCAGCCCTGTCAATTTCAGATAAGGCCACAAGTGGCTCATTTCCCATTCACCCCCTGGGAAATGAGCTCCTTAAAGCTTTTTATGAGTTTTAAAAATTCCACATAAATCATCATTTATCTAATCTAAAGTACACCAAGCAGAACAGCAGCTCAGTGGTGTCTGTTTCCAGGTGACATGCCGCCAGCTTATTCGGGGGTGACTGAGATGCCGTGCACAGAAAGGCAAGAAAACAGTCATCAAGCCAAAGATCCTTTTAGTTTGACATGTTCAAACCTAAAAAGCTGCACAAAAAACATTTGGATGGAATGGAAAATACCGATTTGAGATGATAAAAAGGGTCCTTACATTTAGGTTTAAACCTTATAATACTTGAACTAAGATGAAAGCAAGATAAAATGTTTGTTTGCATTTCATTTCTTTTCCTTTGCACACTATATAGTAAAAATGGAATTTTTTTTCAAATGGTTGAGAAAAGAGTTAACAGTGAAACCATCAGGCAGGTGAAATCATCATTAACACAAATTCCTATGATGAATCATAGTCACAGAAGAATTTGCCCTACTGAACAGTAAAACAGGCAGATAGAAGGTTCACTTGACTTCAAACAGTATGAATCCAACATTTGTCATGTTTGGGCCCAACAACTGTACGTCCAGTCTTCCATTTCAGGCCAGCAACCAAGGGCACAGTAAATATTTTCCCACTTTGAAATGTTCCCATTCCTTTTCACAACACTTAAAATCTGGTATTGGACATAGCGTGGATGAAGATTTTTGGAGGTTACTTTGTCCCATTCCTTCTGCAAATACATCTTAACACTTAGAGCTCTGTGCCTATTTTTTAGGCCTGTAAAACTGCATACCCATAATGAAATGAAGCGTATCCACAGAGTCTGTTAAAATATTTTTATGAGTCATTAGAAAGGGGGATTTCTTAAGATGTTTATCAGTTTGTGTGGTATTAGTGGAGAATAATGTACAAAGCACAAATTAAAAATGTCAGGCATGCCTGAAAATCAGACAAAAAGCTGCTAGTCTCCTCATGAGTATCACTTTGTTTTGATGCAACTGCAGCTCTAAATCTCTATCAAATCATAGCATATGTTAGCCTGGCTATCTCGACTATAATGCGAGCATATAGTCTGTAGACCATTGGTCTACCATAGTAGACCAATAGGTAAACTGTTTCTCAGAAAAGACGGTTGACCCGTCTCCTTCAAATGTCGCTGTTTGTGATTGGTCGAAGCTTAAATCAATCAAAGCTTAAACCAATCACAGCACTCTTTTCTCTGACTTGTGTGTAGCCAGCGGGGCTAACAGACTCTTACCGAAGCCGGTCGGGAGGAAGGCGAAAACGTCTTTGCCTCCAACAAATGTCTCCAGGGCTACTCGTTAATCACTTTCCATAGAGAACTTTCCATTTAATGAGCTGAAAACAGAATCTCCCGCTGTGTCAAACGCTGCCGCTGCTCCATGTTAGCAATGCTGACGGTGTTGCTTCCTGTCGCATCGCTGCGTTGATCCTCTTTGGACAAGCTCAACATTGATTGGCTCCCACTTTTTTTGGGAATGTGGAAATCGGTTGAATTGGCCTCTTGGCCAGACTATGGAGCTTGTGAAATTCAGTGGGCGGGACCAGGCTAAGCATGCACATCATCTCTTCTATAAAAATAAAAGCCTTTCAGATGGCTGTGTCATGACTTGTGTGGGTGAAATCAGAGGCACTGAAACCAGAAAATGGTGAAACCACGCAGGTTACTCACGTCTCATATCTCTGAAGTAAATGGTCTGTCTGTTGGGGTTGAGCAGCTGGATAACAGAGTCGTCGTTGTTCTTCACACGACAGCTGATGATGGCCGTCTCTCCCTCCACCACCGACACATTGTCCGTCACCAGATTCTGACTCACCACTGGACCACACAAAGACAAGGACACGTACATTACCACTGGTGTTATGGCAAAAATGCATCCGGAAACAGAAATCGAGTAAAGTTAGAAGCTTTTCATGGAAATGTGTTTGTGGAAAACATGCAGGTTGTACAACCACGATGAGAGCAACATGTGCACACAGCAACCTTCATGTCAGGAATTCCTCTAATCAGTATCTTCTTATCCCTGTGGAGCTAAATGATCGTACTTGATTCGATCTGAGACCTCTGTACCTCTCACATCACCAAATTTAAAAGGTTTTCTAACAGCTTCTGCCCCCTAGTGGATTAACTGATGTTCTGCAATTAAAAACAGAAGTGTTTGGATTTTGTTTGAAGGTCATATGAAAATGTTTCAATCGTAAAACATTGGGCCTATACCGTCTCAACCCAACTGAGCTGGACCCATTGGTAGAATACAGGGTTTTAGACCACAGGGGAATGTTCCATGATGCACTTCTTTATTTTCCATGCACTCTGCTCAAGAGTTTTCCCTCCTGATGAACAGTCTGGACTGATTTGGGCCAACTCTGCACTTCAGAGCAGCCCCACACAACAATGGCTGCATTAAAACTTACTGATATTTAGGGTTTAGACAGTTCTAAGGTATAATGTGTGTCTGTTGATCATTACTGGGTCTTCTGTCACACCATGATTCCTCTTCACCCAAACGTTGACGCAGATTATTAAAAAACAGTTATAACTCTAAAACAGATGGGCTTCTCTCTAACACCTGCCCAGTCAGCGCTTCAGTCAATGAGCTTGTCGCTAGTTTTAATGCTGAAATGTCAAATGTTATGGCTACAGCTGCTCCTACAAAGCTGAAGGTTGCCTCTGAAAAGAAATAGTCTCCATGGAGAAACTCCACACTGGTGAAAAATGAAGAAAAACGAGTCCGGAGGCTTAATGCAGACGGAAAAAAAACAAATCTACAGGTTATGACATATTAAGAGAAACTTTACTTTTACCCTCATGCAGTTAAACAAAAAGAAGAAGAGAAGAAGAACAAGACTTGGAAAAAAATGTACAAATTACACAAGCTTTAAGAATAAGGTTTTGCTATTGTTCAGGCTGTGTTATGTGGTTAAAAACAACTTTATAGCAGCTTATTACCGCCGCCAAGAGCGTCTGAAACTGACGTAGGATCGCGGGGTTAACTATGCACTGCTCAGCACTGCCCCCTGGTGGCGGCCGACCATAGAAACATAAAACACATGGAAGCCTGGGGCTGAAATACATACAGTGTATCTACGGTGAGTACAGCCACGCTGCATGAGGACGTTTGAAATGTTTCTATTTATGTGTAAAAGGAAGCATATGGGCCTTTTAGTATGTTTTTATTCTTTCTAGATGTTAGCAAAACTGCAATTACTTATATTAAAATCTGTTCAGAAAGCTTCTAGGACCTTGACTTGGAATTTACTTTTTTCCCCCTATGGTACTTAGGTCTCAAATCAGTCTCGAACATGTAAGATTGTGATAAAATCGAAATCGTGATTTTATAACAAAAAAATGCACGTGATATTTTTTCCATTTCGCCTACCCCTACTGAGGACCCAGTCATTTAGATTGCACACATCCTCGTTTCATAAACTTCATCCCAACCTGAAGAATGAAACATGGATTGTTTGCAGCTCTGCGCTACTCTGATATGAAAAACTATAGCAATAACATCTGAGATTTGCTTTGGGGTAACATTTAACGTTGTGGGTGATGGTGAGCCTTTAGTGGCACTGGTTCATTTTAAATGATCACCAGGACGCCAGCGCTGGGCAGCTTGCCAGTGGTGGCTGCTGATAATGTCTGTCCCCACAGCAGTAATTTCATGTCGAGAGATACACCATCACACACACCAAATGCTCCGGGCAACATGAAATCACGGACAAACAGAAGCAAAAATATCCAATTTTAGAAAGTCAGTTAAGTGTGTTTGAAATGTTTGTGCTACTGTTATAGTGGAGGGAAAACATATCACACTACAAAATTAAAGAAAAAAGAGAGTGGAGGAGTATTTGCAAGGCAACAAACTGTGGGTACGACCATTCCTCCGAGCAGCTTGTCAACATTTACAAATAATATGCTCAGCAGTGACCCGCCTCATTAATAATAAACCGGCACAGCAGTGAACCAAAAAACAAATTATTCTGATCAAACCCGAGTCTCAGAATTTAATTGAAAATATAACTGACTTCCCATAGCAAATAGCTCTTTTTAAGGCGAGATACCATACTTCCATTGGCATTATGAGGAAACCGAAGCAGTTCTGATAAGAAGAAGAGTCAACGCTGCCTTCACAGACAACACGCTTATTACATTTAACTACAGGCACAGTGCTTAAAAATGCATCAAACACTCTACTTTCCAGTTATTGCCCAAGTCCACTTTGAAAAATCCAGTCAATATGTTGTCACCATAACATGAAAAATAGGAAAAATATTTAGTTTTAGATATGAAGAGGACCCAAAGCCAACTTATTATTGACGAGGCAGGAGCAAGCACCCACTATGGACGGAGGCGAGGTTCAATAAGAGCTCATTTCCATGGTGGATGCAGCCGCTCAGCCAGGCTATTACAGACAATGATTAAGCAAGCAGAGTTCTTCATCCTGACAAACCGGCCAGGCCGAGAAGCTCAGCACTTTCTTTGCCAGCTTTGACAAGGACGACAATACAGAGCCAGTCAGAGTCACTACCAGATACCTCACAGACCGTCTGCACAAAGCAACAGTTCTCAGAGAGCAGATTCTGATGGAAAACAGCACTGATGCAGCACATGTCCAGCCCGCAGCTAGCTTCTAGCTTCACTTCGCTAGCACGCATCACTCAGCTAACTTCACTCAGCTAGCTACACTACGCTAGCTTCACTCAGCTGACTTCACTGAGCTAACTTCACTCAGCTAGCTTCACTCAGCTAGGTACACTACGCTAGCTTCACTGAGCTAACTTCACTCAGCTAACTTCACTGAGCTAACTTCACTCCGCTAGCTTCACTGAGCTAACTTTACTCAGCTAACATCACTGAGCCAACTTCACTCAGCTAGCTTCACTCAGCTAGCTTCACTGAGCTAACTTCACTCTGCTAACTTCACTCCGCAAACTTCACCGAGCTAACTTCACTCAGCTAGCTTCACTCAGCTAACTTCACCCAGCTAGCTTCAGCCAGCTAATTTTAGCCATCTAACTTCAGCCAGCTAACTTCACTCAGCTAACTTCACTAAGCTAGCTTCACTGACCTAGCTTTACTCTGCTAAGGTTACTCCGAAGATGTCCCACTGGGCTCAGAGGATGGACATGGTCAGCAGGACTTCCATTTTTTTCCCTCACAGCAAAAACAAAATCAATTATGCATGAATCAACTAATCAAAATATGAAATGACTGTAACAGGCTGGTTATCGAAGAAATGATAATACCTGTTTAATGACAATAAGGGTTGTTTAGTGATTTAGAGAAAGCTTTTTCACTTCTTCTCAATTTGAAATACTCCAAATAAGATAGAAATAAACCTGAGTTAGAGCTTGAATTGAAAGTGTTTTGAT
>JAVQJG010008676.1:0-26709 GCA_036024015.1 Craterocephalus amniculus
CCTCCTCCTCCTCCACCTCCTCAAAGCTGGGGACCTTACCTTTGTCTGGACCATGCCAGCTCTCTGGTCTCTCAAGTGCTCCAGGGTAGCGGCAATATCAATCTCTTTAGCACCTGCAACAGACCGAAAATTGGACGGAGTTCAAAGCAGTGAAGTAATCCAGCTCACATCTGTCAATCTCTCTTTATTCTGGGCTCCCTTTGGAACAGCGCAGCGATTGAAAATTATTACATTCATCCCTCGAAAGACTTGGACGGGAGCCACAGACTGTTTCTTGATAAAATATGCAAGAGGATATTTTTGGGGGGTATGGGAAAAGTGCAATAATATATTCAAGAGCACTCCACCCTGCTTTCCAGAGAGAGAGAGACAGAGAGAGAGAGAGAGAGAGTTGCTTGTATGAATCTGAGAATGAACAATTAAAGCGATTTTGCAGCAGCTCTGCATCAGTCATTGCAATGATTAACCTATGCAACAGTTGCTTCAGTTGTGATGAGCTGCCCTTGAGTCTATGATGTTAATCTGTAAAATTGCACTTTGCTTTAAGATTTGCGGACTGCTAGCTGGTGCTCATTTGTGAAAATGACGGCGATGTAGAAGGAGCCCCTGAACTCTTGAGATGTTCTTGAAAGTGAGGGAGAGAATGTGAGGAGAGAAGGCAGAGCAAGAGTGCCACTGCATGAATATGTGCGGGTGAGAGATGGAAGAAGTAGGGCTTAATGTAGCCGGACTCAGCACTCAAGGTACTCAGTGCTACGGCTAGACTTTCATGTCTTAGATAGGCTGAAATCCAGCGTTAAGCTGAGGAGAGGCTCACTGTCCAAAGAAAAAAGCCTTGGAGGGTGAGCTTATGTACATTTCATGCATTTGGTTCCAGCTGCGGAAAACAAAAGGTTAAAAAGAGACTGAGAGGCAGCTTTCATCACCATGGACAACAGCGCATTTGTCACAGAAGTGCTTGAACTCCATCAGGACGGGTCAGTCTTATTACTGTTTTACAGACAGTGCAGGGAAGGTCTGCATCAAAGTTGGACGTTCCCTTAACCCCCTTTAGACGGGGCCAGATCACCAGAGGAGGGAAGGGAAAGGGCAGAGGTCAGAGGGCAAAGAGCAGGCTAAGCCTTGAAGGAACACAACTCCAGCGCAACAATAGTTGTTTATTACCTGGAAATCTTAAAATAATAATAACAGTAATACTTTCAAATTATACCTGCTGCTTATATTCAGTACAAATTCAGCTTAATATTTAGAGAAAATGGTTGAATTTGCTGACATGTAACAACACACCGTGGTCACAGATATCTTTTTCTTTAGCTCCTTATCGCTATTAAGGCAAATGTATCATATTGATACATATGTTTCTGAGATATTTTGCATAAATTTATGGTAAAAACTTTGAAAAACTCTGCAGAAAACACTATGAAACTTGTCTCCTGCCCACTAATGGATGCCAGGAAGCAGAAGACTTCCCATTCCTCACCCCCAAAAAAAAGATTTTAAAAATTTGACTTTTTTCACCGGTTTTTCCTTGGTTGGGCTTTAAAGGGTTATTTACCAGCTTGTTTCAGCTTTTACAAATATTGGTGGATTTACATAATGGTGTCACATTACTATGAGTTGTGTCCAAAGCCCTTTTTTACACTGGTCAAAAAAAAACATTGCCAGTACCCACTAGCTTGGTGTGAAAATACCGAATGTGTCATTTGATTGCTACAGTCATGGATATTTATGACTCGGGTTGGTACTTATGGGAACACAACACCTGGGTGCGTGGGTTAGTTTTTAATGAGGGTGCTGTGCTTGGGGTTGAAAGAGTGTGCACAACTCATGTTTTCTTTACAGAAAAACACATTTACGTGTGCAAGAGCTTCCACGAGGCTCGAAAATGGCCAAGTTTTGGACAAAAGGGTAGTCATTGATTTGGCCTTCTGCTTTGTGTCAGCTCACTCTTCGCCCTGCTGACATTCAAGATCCAATCAAAAGTAACACCAGTGTAAAAATCTCAGACAATTGCTGTTATCAGAAACTGTTACCGCACACAGCCTGCAGGATATAGTTTAATATATCATCTCATCATGTCGGGTCAGTTTACAGGCTTGTCCTCTGCTATGCTGGTATACAACACTGGTTCTAAATACATTGCAGCCTGCAGAACACTGACTGTAAATAGGCAAACACTGGTAATGGGAAATAAATTAACCAGCATATTTCACCAGCACCTGTGCTTGAGTAAACCAAACAAAAACAAATGTGTATATACATGCTACCTTTGGTGTAGAAATGTCGTCAGCACACTGAAGGAGCCGACCTGACTCAGTTCAGTGCAGGAAATAAAATATAATTGCACCTTGAAGAGTTCTGACCTGCTGACAGTGTTAAGTTTAGAGCATAATTGTGTTTAATAGGGAAAAAGTCAACACCATGCTGTTGAGAAAAAAAAAGAAATCAAGGATCAAATCTAATAAGCACGGTGTTCACATTAAATAATAAATATTGATTTAAATCACTGAGGCAAAAAGCAAATATTTAATGCATTTTCCCTTTAAACATTTTATTTCCATGCATGTGCTATCTAAATTCATGCTGCCGCTGCAGGTGCAGGTCAATACGGTGTGAAGGTTGCTTAAATAGATAATTATTAATGTGGTTAGAGGTTTTCTTTCTTATTTCCCTTTCTAGTGTTTGCGCTTTGTTCTGCTCTCCCCGCTCCTAGCAACTCCCTCCACTTCTCCCTCTGTCTTCACTGCCTCTCCAGGCCTCAGAGAAGTCACCCTCTAATGCATCTCCAAGATCCTCGGCGGAAAATGAGAGGCTTTCACGTTGCCGGGGCAACACTTCAAGCAGAAAGAGTGAAAGGGAAGCCATTGATCATTACCTTTAGCCATCCTATTGAGGACCATGTCAATCAGAATGTAAGTCCCACTCCTGCCAGCTCCGTCGCTGCAGAGAGTAAGAAACAGTGAGGCAGAGATCATTAAGGTGGCAGCATAAGATGCTTTCATCTCAGTGTTTTTCTTATGAGGAAACAAATTGCTAATTTACATCTACATCTGCTGTGAGGCTGTCAAGTATATTAAAGCTCAAATTAGTCTCTGCATACAAATATACACCTTTCTGTTTTCACAAAACATATTACAGATACAGTAAAACACCTACAAAGCAAAAACCAGTGTTAATCCTTAAATTCTAATATAAAAAAACAGATCAGATAAGAATATTAGCCAATAGATGCAATTATGTTAAACCCTTGCACATGAGTGCATGTGTGGTCTGGAGAATTGCTCGGCTATTGGAGAGAAGGGAACGGTTTCTAAGGCACACTGGGGACAAAAGCTTTTAAATGCATGCACCTCAGGAGCAGAGGAGAAGTTGAGAGGCCAGAGGCGGTTCGAGAACAGCTTTTGGAGAGCCTTGCTTTTCCATTACTCCAGAGATAGCCCCATGAAAAGCCTCCCTTTGTGCCCGCCGGCCATTCAACAGCTCTGCATGTTAATTGCAAACAAGGCATGGACATCTCTCTAATAAAGGCAAGGCCAATAAAACAGGAGAGCTGCCTGAGTGCCACAGCTTTATTAATCCACTGCTAGACACTCGGTCCCTCAGAGGGAGAGCGGGGCTTACCGGCCCCATGCATGACTTAACAGGATGTGACTATTAAAAGTGGTCAGACAGATACCTGGTATTTAATATGAACCAATCAAGGCCAGTTAACTAACTCAACCAAATAGAAGGAAATAGAAGGGTCTTTGGCTGAGTAAGCCTGTGCCATGTTATTTACATAAGAAACAGTGGAATAAACAGAAGCTCCAGTGGACCCGGATAGAGTAAATGGAGGGAGCGGGTTTAAATAAACAGTCTCTCCCCTTCAACACACAGGCCACGACAAACACTCTGTCCCAATTCAGCAGGGTCAGCCACAAGGTTCAGACTGTTATACTTGCCTGCAGTGAACAATTATCGGGCAAGATCGACCCCGGTAGCACTTGTTAACCTTTCTGCAATAAAACAAAAGAGACGACTCGATGTTACTGCAAGCTTGGATGCAAACGTTGTCTCAGTCAAACTCAGGACACAGGATCAAACTCTCTGAGCTCGATAAAAACATTGATGATCACAAAAAAATGTCAATCACGAGGGACTTCTGAGGCAGTGGTGATTAAAAGGAACAAACGCGAATCTGAAAGATGCTCCCTCCTGCCAGTCAGTGGTTTAAGTTTGAGGACAGAGACGGAAATCTGTGGATAAATGAAGCATCATTTCAGAAACAGTAAATCACTGTGACGTGTGGGTGACGGACGTGGTGGTGCGATGTTGTGATTACTGATTACCGACCACCGACGCATTAACCCAGGCCAATTATGAATGTTTTACACCACGGGCACGGTGAAGGCCAACAAGCCTTTTCACACCCCACGGTTGCCATGGAAACTGACTACACTGAGAGCTTCCTTTTGTGCCTGCCTATCTCCCTTCATTTTTTTTTTTACTTTTCGGTTATAGAAATTGAAAGCAAATTATGAAAAATCTCAAGAAATCTGCAGAATATCAACCTTAAATAATGATGATTTCAAAGAATTTTAAAAAAATGTGTTACACGGTGTTTTCTTTAGCTAAATTTATTCATTTCATTTTTTTACATTTACATCCACTACTGGTAGTTTTGTCGTTAATGGTGCATTCATAGTATTCTCTCTGTAGATTGACATTAAGACCAACAAATTCTGAACACTCTGATGAGCATTTAAAGAACATTTTCTACATTTTAAGATGGGTTTACCAACCCCCCACCCAAAAAACAAACAAACAATCTAGACACATAAGACATCCTTAGTCAGACATCATACAGAGAGGGTTGGAGTTCCCATGCAAGCCAGAGGAAGCATCAGTGAGGAGGAAGAGGACGAGGAGGGAGACAGAGAGTCAGGAGTGAGAGAAAGACGGTGTGTGCACAGGCCTGGCTGAGGAGACACAGTTTCCAATGATCACTTTTGTGACTATGCAACTGGGCTCATATTACTAGCTGCAACATCACAAAAATGACACTGGCAACCGCAAAATACCGACTTGGCCGAAACCATGAAACCATGAGTGTTAGGGCAGACTGCGTGGCGACTTCTCAATCACTTTATGGGAGAGCTTTAGATGCCCAATAACCTACGACAGCATTCATGGAGCTAAATAAAGGCAGGCTAATTGTTAGAAAAGATCTGTGTGTAATTGAAACAAGTCAAATCAGCAAACACCTGACTGTAAGCTACACCCGGTTTAATTTGTCAGAAAAGGCAAGACATGATAACACTGCACAATCTCTCATCTGCATTGCAAACCAGAGGGACAGACTTCCATCCACAAATCAAATGCATCTATTCTCATTTGAAGGGCTTTTCCTATCCCTCCTGGGTTTTCCCAGGAGAGCCGCTGCTGCTCCTCTGCCAGAACACATTATATGGAGAACAGAGTGAGGTTATTCAGTCACTAGGCCCCCCCCCCCTCCCGTGTTTTTAGTGAGATAGCTCTCGTTTAATTAGGTGTTTGAATTAGGTGGGTTTTTTCTTAGTCTTTCTTTCTTTCTTTCGTTTTTTTTTCTTTCCCCGAGCCAAGCCAGGCAGTGCTGTTAATTTGCTGCATCACATGTGCTGGAGGGAGGTGAGGGAGATCGGCCCAGGATGAAAGGGACGGTACAGAAACACAGTCCTTTGTAGAACAACCACTCTTTAGGATAGCAAAAGGCAAAGGGGCAAAAAAAGGGAGAAGGACCAGAGAGGCGGTGACAAAATGCAGAATATAAGAGGAGGTGATAAAGAACGAGCACGGTGGGTTGGGGAGGTTGGGGGGAGAGGGGCTAAAAAAAAAAAAAGCCAGCTGTAAAGATGGAAATCTGTCTGAAATCTGCAGATTGTCTGGGACAAGTTAACAGGAACTCCTCTCTACCTGCGGAAGTCTAACAGGACCCTGGCGGAGTTGGGGATCCCCTGGTTCATCCAGGACAGGAAGTGGAACTGCGTGACGGTGCGCGTCTCGTTAGTCTGCAGGTTTTTCAAGTAAAAACTCCGTACCAGGAAGTCCTCACACCAGATGTGTTCAGACACCAAATTGACCTAAAAAGAGACAAAGTATGCGAAAGATGACGCATCATAACGGCATTAGGAAAGCAGAGAAAAGCCTTGGTTAAAACATCTTCTGCATGTTCTGTCTTCTTCGGTAAAGTATTATAGTTTCATATTTATTTTCAAAATAAGTCTTGAAGGAATGATGCATTGATGAGAGACTTCCAGCAGTTTGTGTCATTTCCTGTAACAAACAGTCGATCAATGATTAAATGAGATATAAATAAGTTAGATGTACAGATATTTGATCACTTTAGATTTACTTTTTTTAAAGTGCTGAACCAAGAAAATAATTGAATTGTAGTGTCTTCCTTCTTGTGGTCTAAGAAAACCATCAAGTCAGTGTTAAATGGGGATTTTTTTTTCCAAATTCAAACCTGTAGATGAATTAAAAAGTCAATTACTGTTTCTTTGTGTTTTGCAGATTGGAAATGAATATTTTTTCATCTTCCGTGTAAGTGTTATGAGTTGTCTCCTGTGCCTTTTTTAGAGTTACTCTTCCTAAATGAAAACCGGTTTATGGTGCCAAACTTTTCAATCATTGCATCTGATGAACTCTAGAGTCTTTACTAGCAGGCAGCATTTTCCTTGTTTTATTTATTGCCATATTCTTTGGGTTGTTCATGACAATGTTTAAAAAACGTTATACATGCGGGCTGGTTTGCTAAGTTTAATGTAGATTCTTACAACAGCAGAAGCAGCAGAAGATTATAAGCCAAATAAATTTAGGATGTAGGAATATCGTGATGGTGTTTAAATATTGTGTTGATGATACACATGATGATACTGTGATTTGTTTTGACTTGACAAAAAAAACAAAGCATTCTGTAATACAGGTTTTTACACAAATTTTGACAAAATTCAAAAGACTCAAATCAAGTTGCTCTGATTCCCAAAAGTTTTCATTGGCTCTGACATACTTCATATATGTGATAGACGTCTGATCCCTCATCAGGCCAGTAGTGGTGACACTGCTTCACTCCATTTTCAGACAGCGGGGTCAGCATGACGATGACGACACATCCGCTTTCCCACACCATCTACACACCGGAAAAAAAATATTTGTAACAACCGGAGGCAGCAAACACCCTCATATGCACGGCGTGACATTCAGACAGCACCAATACGTAGCTGAACGGAGCTACCTTGTATTAGAGCAAAATTGATTTCTTGATCTTTGTGAATAAATGTCACCTCTCTGTGTGTGACAAATGATAAATGTTGGGTGGAGGAGTAGGAGGGCGCCTCTTGCGTCGCCCTCCCTCAGTCGCCTGAGTGAGATCACAACATCCACTACGCTGCTGCTCCATTTCATCTTATCACAATCTAATGTGTCCTTGGGAAGAAATACAGGCCCACAGCAGCCATTAGGAAAATGAGGAGGAAACGCAGGTTTTATGATTGCTATAAAAACACAATGGCCTTGACTATACACTAATCACAAGCTTCTGCGATCCAGCCCAGTGGACACATTACACACCAACTGTGCCAAGATGTGATGAGATTAGGGATGGTGATAATGTGTGAGAATATGATCCATTTAGCCTTGTGTAATATATTTAGCAAATATTTTCAGGTAGCGAGGTAAAACACATTCTTACATCAACGTCTATAGCGCCAAAACCCCTCTCAAAATAAATCCTGACATCTTTTTTTTTTTCTTCTTACAATGTAATTAACAGTTTCCAGACTCAAAAGATCAACTCTGGATTATATGTGGGGAAAAAAAAAACTGAGAAAAAGCCTGAGAACGAGCGGAGTTATGCTATGTGAACTGAAGCAGATTGGCTGAATTTAAGGGGAAAGCGGCAAGCTTGAAGGCCCAGCACAGCTAAGGTAATAGAGGGGCGATGGATGGAGGAGTAAAGGGTGATGGGATGGAGGAATCAGAAGTGGAGGATTAGAGCCAAGCTGCCTTTCAGAGCACTGCCTGGGGCCGGTGTGGATTAGATAGGAGGGAGCAGCAAGATTTGCCTCCTGCATGGTCCATTTGCATGAGAGCGCCAATGTTTCCCCAGTTTGTTTACTTTTAATGGGGTAAAGATTTTTTATTTTTTTTCCCGTTACAATCCAGGGTTGACCAAACTGCATAATGAATGACTGCAGCCATACCTAAACAAAACCGAGCTTAAGACTGTCACTCAAACAATATCAATTATTTGGGCTTAATTGTTTAACAGTCATAGTAAAGTTAAAGAATTAAAATATTCTTTTTTCCAAGACAGTTTAATTGTGTTTATTCACCTGGCATAGAGATAAACAAGCAAACAAAAACAGCATGTAGACTCCTGCTTAAGATTGGGGTCTCTATATTGGACTCATTTGAACATCATATGTTTGCAGATTTAAGTTTTAGGGGATTATATTAACAACTAACTAAATTTCTTAGTGCAAAGAATTTAAAAACTCTAAACTGTCCTCCTAAAGTTACAAATATACACTTTGCAAACACAAAGTCAGCATTTATAATGATTTAAAATGAGTATGTGCTCAATCCATGATGCAGAGTGCATGGAGCAGGGCCATCTGGTCCCCTTAGGATTTATGCCTCACTCTTCTAAGCCCTGGTTACGGCTATCCAGAGTTACTTCACCATATGGAAGTGATGGTCCTGCTAATTACTACAGTGCTGTCCTATTAAAACAGAAAAAATGCCATTTGGAAACTATGCATCATTTAAGGCACACTTCCACTCAGGCTGACATGCTTTACATTAGCCTGTATGCAGTAATTGATGGCAGGTTGCTTTGACATTTATGGACAAGCGAAGGAAAGTAAATAGCTATGGGAAAAAATGCAAACATTGGCAAATATCAACATTAATATAAATAACACTAAACTTCCTGAGGCCGTGTATAACTAAGCTTCTAAATTAAGCAAAAAGCTGGAGGTTCATGGTGTAGCACCATTACCAATATGCAGGCTACTTCACATGTAGGAGAGCATTTTAACTGTCGGGCTGAAAACTCTTACTCCAGTTTCAGGAATAACTGTGCTTTATTAAAACCACAGCTCCCATTATTCTTCAGAGAATGTAAACAGGAAGCTAATGTGATGGATTAACAACTAAACTCAAGCAGTTTGGCAAATTTACAACATTAAAATGATGCCACTTTAGATAGGAGCACTTCCTTTTTGCAGTGTTTCTATAACCATCTATGGCAGCCTATTTGATGCTGAGGAGACTGTATGTCTGAGAAAAGTTCTGCAACCAGCTGAGGTAAAGACTTCCTTTGTAAAGTTGCGAAAAGTCTGTAAGCTCTGGCATCCATTACTTCTGCTGCATTCCTTCATTGATCCGCCTCTATCTGGACACTCCTTTGTAGCAGCGAGAACCCAAACGCATGCACGTCACTGGGAGGACACACGCCGCAGCTCCATCGTATTTCTTCAGAGCTTTCATCGCTGCAGAAACAAAACGCTGGAAGATAAAAGGCTGGCGAGCCTTACCTGCCAGAAGTCTGCCACGGTGGAAGCAAGTGGACCCTGAGAGGCGATGTAAGTCGGGTTGCGAGGGTCGTGGTCCATCTGGGAGAAAGCAAACGGTGTGAGACTCTGGGATGACAACACTCTGTCTGGCTGCATCAAAGCCGTCATTTAAATGCTAGACATCTATCGAGAAAAAAACTTAGATTTTCTTCTTTCTTGTTCCTCCTGTATCCTGTATCACTGAGGATGAGTCTGTTTTTATGAGCCTTATCAGACTAAAGAGGGACAAACCCATATTATGGGTAAACTGTGGATGGGGACAGAAAATGTTGAACACATAATTTAAGGAACTGAAAACATCAGTGCCTTTATCCACAATATTCCCAGGCAAAGAAATATTGCCATCTCTCTCTAAGCAAAGGGGCATTTTTTAGTGTTCATGTGAAAAAGAATTATCTTTCATTTCAACATATTATGTTGAAAGGAATCCTTCAATATAAGAAACAGAAAGACAAACATTTATTTTTGAAAGTGATTGTTAGAATGGGAATGTGCAAACCCTTCATAACTCAACCTGTCTGTCTTTTCATAATTCCTACTGCACCTTTCCACCCATGTGTGCTCTAAAATACTCCTTTAAAAATGTCTGATGTTGTGCTGGGACTTTTAAGGTGTGGAGGTGGCTGAAATGAGTGGGCTGCATGCAGAGGTGGGAGGTGATGACAGGGAAGGCTTGATATTGAAGGATCTGATTGGGTTTTGATTGAGCTAGTGTTGGCTGAGCGGTCTCCTCCCTCACCATATAATCAGAGAACCCATTTCATTGAATGGATTCCCAGCAGAGCAAGACATGTCAGCGGAAAGATGCTGAGATGTTTTGAAGGAAAATAAATGTGTGTCAAGTGTTTTGTGTATATTTGACAAACAGCCCTGCCAGTTTTTAATGGTATGCAGGTTTGGGCTTCTATAGATTTTACCTTATATGAGGAATATGCATTAAAAAAGGACCTAAATGTGTGATTGACTCATTTTCAATTAATCTACAGCTGAGTGGGGACCAAAGGATCAGTCTTAGTGTTTAACAGAGGCATCTGAGGAGGAACACGTTGGACCAAAACACGATAAAGAAAAGTAAATTTACTTATTTGTGTTAAGGCGTTTTTTTTATGGCGAAGACAAACTAAAACAGCTTTAGAAGTCCAGCTTTTCATTTTACTTTTCATGTAGTTCTAGAGCTAATTTGTCTCGCTTATGGACCTCAACACCCATCCTTAAAAGCCAAAATAATTAAAGAGAATTTCCTTTTTTGTCTTTAATATTACCATAATACTTTCCTCCACTTATGTTTAATATCCTGAACAACAGGATTAATTCTTAATGCTTTCAAAAGCTGATAAAACCCCCAAAACTTTGGCTAAAATATTTCATTTAGAATTAAAGCTTTCTTAATATAATGTCATTTTTCAATTTCTTTCCATTTAAGTGGATTAAATAAGAATAGTTTTTTCTTTCCTTTTTTTCATCTAAATCTTTAACCAAACAGTGAAGTGACATTAAGTAAGCCTCAGCACTGAGATTATCAAACTCATTTTAAAAGAACACTCTCAATGAGATATGCAGGATTTTTAATATTTATTACATATTGCAGATAAAAAAAGAGTCAAACAATGAATCTGTTTAAAGTTATTCATGATATGTCAGACATGATCGATTTTGGGTTATTGTACATGTAATAAGATGATTTTTGGTGGGCAAAGTTTAGGTGTAATTGACTAAAAATGCTCTCTCTCGACACAAAAATGCGCCTTTCTTCTGAGAAAAAAAAACAGTAAATGGCACATAAATGAGGGAAATATTGGGCTCATTACTCAGTGTTATTCTCAATTAGTCATAACCACGCAATTTTCTCTTCATCCTTCCAGGTTAAAATTCCTCTCACAGGCTAGACAAAAATAAATAAATAAATCTCCCCCACAGAAATGAAAGGATAATGCTGAATTCTAGCCTCTCCGTTTGGGCCAATCTCAAGGACGCAGACATGCTGTAACTGTGTGCTGACATCAATGCATGAATACTAAAGCACAAACATGAAAGAGTAGTCCTGCATTTCAGCTGTCCTCCCCTTACCATTGTGGAAAGAGGATAGACTACAACAAAAGGAGAATGCAAAAAAGTTATTTGGCTTCAAGAAAACTAGCTTGTACTGAAAAAAACTCCAACAAATAGCTGCTTCGGGAGAAATGTCTAAACTTTCAACACCTTGCTATAGCCAAATGACTGCTTGAGCTCATCCCATATAGTCGGAGACAACATGAAGAAAAAGGGGGGGTGGGGGGTGTAAGAGCCTCTTGGCTTTTGTGGAAAGTCGAGACAAGACAGAGATGACCAGGCTTTGACCACAGTTTGTGTCACTGCACATTCCTTGCAACCATTCCTCACGCTAATGATGCTGTACATCTGGGAGTGCTTGCATCATTTGTGGTCAAGCATTTGCCATTATCCTACCCCCCCCTCCCCCGCCCCCCACCCCACCGACCCCTCCCCAGCAGCCTGTGCTTCGCATCCAGTACCGATGGCCCCTTCCCCTCACCTCTTTGACCTCACATTCCCAGAAAGAAGTGGCAGATTATTTGCTCGTAGTCCCCTGCCCCCGGAGCTAATGAGGAGGAAGAAGCTGCATTGACAGACATAATTATCACAGTTTTGCTGGACTCAGGCAGGGGTCCTTTTTGTGGTGTAATTACTGTCCTTTCATCCACACACCACTGCATCTGCCATTACTTCACCCATCTCCAACATCCGCTTGAACTTCTTTTTCATTAAACCTCCGTTAAACAGTCTTGGAAAACTTTTTACTCACTTTTTGGTAACGTCTCCCCCTTATTGATTATTGCATTAATACCATTTAGAGTTGCAAATATTGCACTTAGATAAAAAAAAACCTGCTATGAATATGCCTCTGCATAAATAAGAGGAGTAAATAGAGCATCTGAAAGTCTCCATTGTTTGTTTCTGAAGAGTAATAGGCTTTTAGAGCAGCTGTGTGCCCCCCCCGTCATCTGTCACTTCAGAAATTTTGGCACTGTATTTGAAATGCATAGCTTCCTGTTCCCTTTGATGGAATCCCTTCTCAGCAGCCTCAGGGGAAATCATGACTGACAATGTTTTAAGGAACAAGAAAAAAAAACAAACCTCAGCACTCTCCTGCATTGAGCTTTTTTCTGGATTTAAGTCGGTTGTACATTTGATAAGTCAAAAAAAAGTTAGATTTTTTTTTTCTTGTTGAAAATGAAAGTAGGGTATCTGCTCTTGGAAGACAAACCAAACCCACACAATTTCCCAGAACAGTAAAAAAAAAAAGAAATACTTAATTGATCCTGGATCAATGAGAACTATCCACCAACAAATATATAAATAAACAATACTTACTATTGGACTGGCATTGATGTAATCTGAGTTTCTGTGGTTATTTTCTGCTTTCAAGGTGATTCTTGAATGATCATCTGTAATGGAGATTCATAATTCATCTGTTCATATTTCCACACACCTGCATAATAACAACGAAACACTGAGCAGCAAAAAGAGAACATGAAAAAGGGCAATTGCACCAAACCTTCCAAATACAAACACACACACACACACAAAATGTTTTGATCCTTTGAACTGCTTCACCTTCATTAAAAGGTATTTCAAGCGAAGTACAACTATTTTATCTTAAAAAAGAGTGCAAGCTGTAATCTGTGAAATCCTCTTTTTAACAAACGAAGAAAACTTTTGCAAGATTTATGTATCCACTGGGCTTGAACCCACTTCAGAAGCATTCTGAAATTGCATTTTCTTCAAATCAAAGCCCATGAAAACCTGATTTAAAAATCCATGAATAAAAAGAAAGGAAAGCAAAGCAGAGAACACGCCTATGTTTTATTTAAGAAGACATCAGGTGGACTCTCTGGTTGTGGATAGATTTGACGGACAGTAACCAGAAAACAATACAGCCGCGATCAGATAATTATTTAAACGTGATACTAAATCCTGATCGGTTTCTTTTGACACTTACTTACCATTGCTGTACCTTTCCATAGACTATAGTGTGAATAAAAAACAAAAAATTAAAAAGAGATCATCCTTTGGTTTGTAAACTATCATGGTAACACTCTCCCAGTCAATCACAGGGTAACCCATGCTAAAAGCATCCCCTTCCTCATCGTATATTTTACATTGGCTTACAAATTTTCACTCTGTTTAATTGAATAACTCATTTACAGCAATTGGGATCAGAGGCTTATTTGAAAAAAGTCTGAGGCAAAAAAATCAAGCGAGAAATCTTGTCATATCCCGATACCTCTACAACCAGAGAAATCGCCCCCTGCTGGTCATTAGAAAGAATGCAGGAAGCACTTCAACACTGGCTTCACTTTTCAGATCTAGAGTGAGAGTGAATGATCTATTTGCAGTCTGAATACCTGCCAAGCTTTCTGTGACATACACAGTTTGAACCGGGCCAGATTTTTCACTGAGATAACTTTAAACGATGGACCACAATTTCTAAGCAGGTGTCTACAAAAAAAACCCCAAACCTTTATTTCTAAATTCTGCCCATCAAATAAGTGTGATTTGTCTATTCCTTGTTGAAAATGTGAACGTTTGTTCTTTTTTTTACATTTGCAGTTTCATCTAAACACTTTGTTCAAGCACAGATTCTTAACAAAAGTGCCATGCTGGTGTGTTGCTATCGATGCTTTTTATATCAGTCAGCGAAGTTAATTGACTTGCCAGAGTTTTAACAGGGATCAGTTGTTATTACGGAGCAGACTCCAGCAAAAAAAAAAACAAAGAATCATCTTAGAAAGGTTTTTGATACAAAGATGAATAAAATGAAAGAATTATAGCTCACATGAGAGAATTATGGGATTACTGAAAGTCGTGGACTATAGAAAAAAGCAAGTTTTACAACTTTTATTCAATAGAAGTGTTCACCTTTTCTGAAACAGGTTTCTGTACTGCAGGTTTAATGCTTCTCTTAATTTATTCTTAAATAGTAACCCAGCTAAAGTGACTTACACAAGCTCATAGTTGAAATATACGCACTTGATATAATGTTTGAATGAAAAAGGTCAGACTAATAAATATAATAGATACATGAGTGGAAAAAGAATTAACACAAAAATAACAAAGAGATGGTCTGGATGACTACTATTGATAAATAATCAAAAGCAATTATACTGCAGTTAAATCTAATGTTGTGTCTCCAAACTTCTCAGTTCAACTTTGAACTTTGAACAGTTACAGCAAATTTTGCTGGACCTGCTTGAGTGAAGTGTAGACTGTTATTTTAGCCTTTAACATTGGCTCCTTTTTGAGTCATCATTATTCATGGTGATATGCAAGGAGGACAACTTTTTCCACCAAAATGAAAAAAAAAAAGCTCAAGAAAAAGGAATCCAAGAGAAACTTTGGCAAGAAGAACAACAGTAGTTATTAGTTCATTTTGGGAGCATATTTTCTACAATGTTTTGGCATATTTTTACCCGACTAGTTTTATGTTCCTCTTTGGAGCATCTGTTCAGAAATACATCAACAACATGAAAGGAGCTACATGCTTTCTAATGGTGGGAATGTTCCCGAAGATGAAAACAAAAACCAACATAGTCATCTGAATGGACTCACATACAACCACAGCATCGGAGCGGTTTCTCTTGGAGTTCTGCTCGCCTTGGCCCACACTGCAGGCACTGGGCTCTGCCTGGTAGGAGCACAGCGCCTCCCACTCGCGCTCCAGACGGTTCTTGTTCTTCAAGTGGTCCTCCATGTATGACTAGAGGAAAACAGACAGAACCTCAGCCACCATTTCAAACAACAAGGCAGATCCATGCAAAAGAAAACTGCATCTATCTGAAGATGCGGCTAAGACAGCGAAATATCTGCTTTTGCGGAAAATATGCATTAATTAAACAAGAGTCTTGTAATAAATCACGAGAGGTTGTTGTTAATTTTAATAATATTTTGACAGCAAGAAATAAACAAGGGAAAATGCTAAATCCTCTCCTCTGCTATGATCAGCTGTCATGGAGAATTATTATTCTGCTGCCGTGTAGCGGAACAACTGGGTGAGGAGGAGGCTGCTGAAGATCTAGGTGGGGAAGGTGTGCGTATGTTGGTGCATTTGTGTATGTGTGTTTGACCGAGCAAGAAAAAAAGAAAAAAGAAAAAAACGGAAAAAAGAAAAAGAAAACACACACAATTAAGACTCCTGAAAGGTTTGTCTGCATTGGAAATACTTCAGGGGCGTTTCAATCACGTCCCTCACTGCTTGCACAGCCACTGATAAGATTGTCTGTGTTTAAGCCGTTGCTTGGAGAAGACAAAATTGAATTTGCGAGAGAGACAAAGATGGAAAAAGAAAAGGGGGAGGGGTGAAGGCCTGCATTTTTGTGTGTGTGTGCGTGTGTTTTCTCCTAAATCTGGGCAAGTTTTGGGAAGCTTAGCTTGTATCTGGCAAGGCAAGTCTTTTTAGCGAAGTGCTGCATTTCTTTTCTCTCCTGTATCATGGCACCCCTCCCAACGGGGTTAAATGGTTTAGTCTGCTATTGTGTGAGGCAGAAGATTACAGACTCATAAACTGATGTCAGGGATCAGCTGGCTAATACAATGACAGTGATACCCAGATGTGCAGGGTTTTTATTCCATATTAAAAGCAGTATATAGGTAGGCTAAACACAGAGGTGACACTCCATTCTTAAATCCAACTTATTCATTCCCGTCTTGTCACGAGTGACGTCTTTGCAGAATATATACAATTACTACCGAGATGATAATCACAAATAAGCTTGTCCTGCACATAATAGGCAATTACCCTTTGATGGATCATGAATTTAGAATTATCCTGCATGCATGCAAAGGATACACTGACTTATGAAAACACCACAAATCCCACAGACAATGTAAATCAGAGTTTATTGTTAGATACCGAAGCAAGGGTGTCGCTCAGGTTTTAAAGCAAGACAGAGCAAAATTAAATGATTACATGGCGACATCATTGGAAATCTTAGTATTTTAATGTGGTATAAAGCAACATATCTATATATTAGAGGTGTGAATCTTGCAGGAATTGATTCAATTTTATTACGATTGTTGAGGTAATGATTGGATTCTGTATTGATTCTCGATTTAAACCAATCTTAATTTACACTCAGTCCTCTTTTAGTAGCAAAACGTGCTGATTAACTCTCTTCCTCTATAAGCCAGAAACAGCTCTGAGGAATTGTTTCATCAGTTGAAAGAAATCTGATCATTTTCATCAAAAAACCATTTAAACTTAGCTAACCTGGCAAAGTTTAACATGCCTTTGTCACTTAATAGCAGCTTTGAAAGTAGTCAAGCTAATAATTTTTAGCCTTTTAAAGAAATTGATTCTTGAAAATGTTGAAATAATTCTGAATCTTGATGAACAAGAATCGAGATTCTGATTAAAAGAGCTATACCTGATATTATTTTAATCTTTCTAAGAAAAAACGGTTTCAACACGGCATATTATGTGGTAAAAGGGGGAAGTACAACTTACCCCTTTTAGGTCCATGAAAATGAATGACTCATTGATTGTGAATATGTATGAGTCCAGGACATTTTAGTTAGCAATAGCGGCACATTTTTTAGCTGTTGACGCTCTCTTTCTCGGCCAATGAGGTGAACTTCCATAACTTCCGGATTCCAAGGGTTACGCTCTTACTGCCTGATCGGAATCTGGAAGTAATGGAAGTTATCCCCATTGCCAGAGAAAGAGCGCCACGCCAAAGCTAAACACTAGCCGCTTTCAGTAACTAAAAAAGGCCTGGACTCGTACATATGTGCAATCAATGAGTCATTCATTTTTATGAACTTACCCCTTTTACCACATAATATACCGTGTAGAAACCATTTTGTCTTAGAGAGATTTAAATATCAGGTATAGCTCATTTAAAAAAGGATTTTTTTTCACCACTCCTACTACTGTATATATGAATGAATCTCAACTGCTTTCATGTTCAAATGTTTAAGAGATGTTTAAGAAAAGTCTGCTTGATATGAGTTCAAAAAGTGGGTAGCACATGTGTTTTATGTTGTGCTCGGTTGTATGTTTTCCATCCAAAGAGATTGTACTGTCCTCTCAGGAAAATGTCAGCATGCCATTATGGCCACTTGACAGAGGCTGTCACCACTATCCTCCCGTTGCCCACCACAAGTACTCTCCGCCTGCCAGCCTGACAGCAAAACCCACCTTCCCAACAATGTTACATCTCCATGTACTCGATACATTCACTCTGAATTACATCCCGTTCTATTCAGAAGATGCCCCGAATCGATTGCATTCCAAATTCATATTTTTTGCAGCTTAATGCAATGCAGCCAGCAGGCCCTTATCAAGCCCTCCCGTTTCTAGGGGGAGGCAGTGGACCATGGCGTATTCCAGAGACAGGGTAACGAAGGCTTGCTGAATGGGGGGATTATGTCTGCCAATCAGAAGGCTGGTATGGGAGGCCTGAGTGTCAGGGAAACAATGTCTAATCCTTCCTAAGCAGTCTCCTCGGCAGCAGAAGGGTGCTGGGTGAAATCAGGATGAAGGCACGACCGGGCGAGGCAGACACAACAGGTAACACACTGCTGTCAGGCTCTGCTATCAAATTAAAATGCTGGTAGCAGTTTGTACAGGGGGTTTATGATATGATAAGCAGCTGTGAGACCTGAAAAGGGGTATTAATATGCACTATGATTTGTGTGACAAATAGTGGCCAAATGAAAAGAGTGCATTGTGTCGCCTGAAATGGGGGAGTAAATTGTCTTTTGCTCGCAAGCTTCACTTAAAAACTGTAAGTCACTAAGGGCAGAACATCTATTTTTCTGAGCAAATAATTTATCGTTAAAAAAATAATAATTACTAATGATAAAGAGCCTCAAGCAACCCAATTATTTTTTCAAAGGAGAGGTGACTAGCGTGAGTGTATCAACATTTGAGCAGTGTGAGACATTAAAAGGAAAAGTGACTGTATGGAGCTGTCCGTGGTGCTGAAGCATCTTAGTACTGCTACATGCTGCTTCCATGATGTTCCCGGTAATTACTTTTTTTTATATTTTAACAAGTTAGTAAGTAATGAAAGCGCAGGTTATTGCACCCCGGTGCAGCTGAACCAGGTAAAAAGAAAGACGACAGGAATTTTTAGACACCAGTGGTGTGTCAAAACCCTGAAAAAAAAAAAACCTCGGCAGATGACTCAGCACAGAGAAGCATCCAATTTCAGTTGTGAAGTTCGAGTCGTTACGCAAGAGTTTTTAAGTCTAAAGGTGGGCTGCACAGCGGGAGACAACATCGTAGCTCATTTTTACTGACGGCAGCAAAGTCTGTGTGTGTGTGTGTTTGTGAATGTGTGTGCGTGAGGATGAGGTGATGTGGGCCTCGAGAAAACAGGACCCCCAGCAAGTGTGCTTTGGAAAGCTGCGTATTCATCATCTCCACCACACGGTGTGAGCTCTGAAGAGCGGGAGAGGGGAGATGAGAGGAGAGATGGGGAAATATAAGTCTGAGATCAGTGATAACAAGGCAATCTCACACATGGTTTCACGTGAGATGGTGGTGGAATTTTAAAGAAGATCCCCTATAGGACATCTCCATGTCAATCACGGCATGAAAAAGAAGCAAAGGTCCCAGTGTGTTTCACCTTTCTATATTCTAATGCCTGCGTGGCTGCTGTGAAGAAGCGATGGGCTAATATTAACAACAGCTCTTAGAAATGATTCACCGTGGCTCTTTTGTTATTTGCGCGGATAAATGCTTTTCTATTGTCAGTGTTTTCAAAAGAGGCTTCACAAACAAGCCTTGACGAGTGCAACAAAACCCATCTATTACCACCAATACAAGGCATTACTCAGATTCACTCTCATTCATTACAGCCTCCCAGTATAAAAGCTAGACATGCAGTGTGATGAATGCTCTCTGCATTAATGGAAACCCTACAAGGCATCTATCCGTCTCTTTTATCAAGCTTGTCTCCGACGAAACTCGTGCAAAATTAAAACAATCCATTGTGTGTATTTGTGGAAACGTTAGCAAGCGAAAGTTTTTTCATTAGAAGTAAAGCCACACAAATCAGAGCAGAATTTCTGCGGTGTCCACATAGCAATCAGATAGCTAATGGCATTTCACATTTCTGCTGCTCTCATCACACAGAAATAATGTCTGGCTTATTTTGCTGTGGCAGGGAGAGACACAGAAGGGGGAAAAGATGAAAATGACAGAGATGAGCGGAGCAGGACAGAGTGATAAAGAGAGAAAATGACACAGTTGAAGGAGGGGAAAAAGTTGGGGGTGGGGGTTTGGGGGGCAATGAAGGCAACGGAGGTAAGATAAAGCAGGAAGGGAAAAAACTGCAGGAAGAGTGATGAAAGAAAAAAAAAAGATAATAGGGTTGTGTAGGGAATGAGCTGAGAGTGGGGTGAAAAAGAGACCCGGCTAAACAGAAAGAACCCAGGCTGCTGCTTTTCAGCTTGAGCATGTTCATAGACATGAGGGGCGTAGAATAATTCATTGCAAAGTAAATTCATTAAATATCAGAATAGATCAACCTTTTCTCTCACGAGGATGAAATGCTCCAACTGTTTCCATCTGAATTAATTCATATGTTCTTTTAATCTAGTAATCATTTAAATTGATTACTTCAAGTTGGGGAAGTTGTATGTTTCAGCCATATATTTATCCCTTTTGGTTTTTTATTTCAAACATATATTGATTTATATCAACCTATAGTCATCACTTTTGTGTTTTTAACTAAGTATTCCATAACTACTTGACTTTTTCACAGTTTTAATAATTCTCCATCACGTTTAACATTAACCTTCAGTTATGAGACATTATTCAGTAAGAATGATCTGATGCAAGGACCCACAAATGCTCAAGGAGGACCTTTCACCTTTTTCCACTTTAAAATCACATAAATCCCAACTTGCATCCCTACTGAAGCCCTTACCAGTATCATGTGACCCGTGGAAATGTCCATGTTGGATGGGACTGGCTCTTCACACCAGGAAGAGGTGCTGCTACGTGTTGATGGACTTGCAGCGGGGCCATCGCTGAACTGAGAAGACACGCTGTTGAGGCGAGAGTGGCGCAGAGTCTCTGGTCGCTCAACCCGCTCCGACGTCCTGATTGCCATACGCTGGCGACACAGCTCCTGGGGATTACAGGGGGAAGATGACGGTGAAGAGTGGATAATCAAGAACGCCGCATTTTCTCTCATTCCTCGCAAGCTTTTCATGTGTTTATCTTCCTGTCATGCACATAACAATAGTTTACTTATTTCAAGTGCTTATCCTCTGCTGTTAGGAGCTCTGTTCTAAAAATGCACCTTGTAAAATCCGGTATCTCTGCTCACTTGTCTGTAGATTAATGGCTTATCCTTGTGGATTATGGAGCTTATACTAATTATGTCAAAAATTCATGGTTGAGGATCCTACATGACTTAGAGAATAAATGTCACACCTAACCACAGCACGAAAACCTCTATTTTTTTATTTTTAATTATTTATTTTTTAGGTGTAGGTAAAAAAAAAAGCAATGCACATTCCCACTGTAAAGTCAATCCCTATAGTCAAAAATTGCATTATTTATTTTTAAAAAAAAGCCTAAATTGGATTCTTTTTTGCAGACAGAAACACACAGAAAGAGAAGAAAGCCATCAATCAAAAAGAGGTAAATGTAAATAAATCCACGGGGAACCAACAGAGATCAAAATGCACTGACAAAACCGTGAAGCAGGCTTTTCTGCTGTGATTGATATCTCCTCGTTTCTTGCTAACAGAACCTCTGCTGTGAAGATTACACCCCTCCTAATGACTCAGCTTTTCTACGGTTGTCCTTCGAGCGACATTATCTGCTAGCACTATTATGAAATTCACAGAAAGGAAAGAAAGAACAGTCCTTGTTGCCAAATCATTTGTCTACTTCTTTCTAAAAGGTGATTTTTTTCATATTTGTAATGAATAAACCCAGCCATGTTTGATTTTGGGAGGCTGAGCAGTTCTCTACACAGACCTGATTCCATAGTTCATGAAGAACAGCGAGCACATTGCAAGCTAGAGAGAACGCCTGGTGAAAGCACATGCTATCTAATGATGAATCATAGTGATATTTCCCTCTGGAGCACAGGCCCCCTTTTAAGCCCTGGTCTTGGATCAGCTTTTCCGCCATCAGAGTTTAATGATTAGAGCCATGAAGCAGTGCCCAGGGCCTTGGCCTCGGGGCACCATCCAGGTCCACCTCATAACTCATACCACTCCTCTGCATCTCTGGAAAGCGCCGGCTGAAGCTGAGAATTTGTCCCAGAAGAAGGCAGGGGGGTGCAGTTAGTGCCAGAAGAGAGACACAAAGGAGTCCAGAGAGGAGCACAGGTCGGAGGATTACAGGTTCCCCGTTGCCCCACATCTTCCTGACTTGTAATAAGAATGAAAACAGGACAAGAGGAAACACAGCCCATGCAGTCTGCACGGCCATCTTGGAGCAATAATCGCTCCCCCCCGCTAAAAAATAGCTTTAAATAACTCCACATCAGGCACGGAGCACACACTCAAAGAGCAGATATCACAGCAATCTAATAAATGCAACCTGAAATTTGCACAGTAGTAATCAAACAAGGCAGATTCTAATGGCAGCGTGATTTTCAGGGAGAAAAAGGGACGATCAATTTCACATTTATCCTTATATATTTTTTAAATCATATATCATCTCTGTGGCCCTGGCTCTGACACCTCAGACACTCTGCAAAAGCCTGATTAAATATTGAAAATGTTAATGCGACATGCAGAAATGTGTTCTGAGTGCCACGCTGGGCACAGCTGAGCCCCAACCCGGAAAATCAATACAGCTCAGGCTGCCCGCTGCCTTGGAGGAACACAGGGAATAGGTCACCGTGGCTACAGGCTCAGACACAGGTGCACACACACTTGTCATGAAAATGGCAAATATAACACGATTAAATGCAGACAATCAATCTGCAAATATCTGTTTGCTTTCAAACAATGTAAATGATTACTTTGTGCATGAAAATGTACACAATGGAAAAATAAAACTGCTATTATTAGATGCAGATAAATACATCCACACACACACACACACACACACTGACAAACACACGCTCATAAAACAACTGGGTAATCTGCTGGATGAGAACAGAGGGAGTGCTCCTCCAATAGCAGAGCAGAAGCTAAGCGTCCTGGCCTCTGATTGGCTTATAGCGAGTGGGCTGGTCTAACCTGATAGGTTGCGGTGGCGTCAGTGCTGGTGTCAGTCCCCAGGCTGGCCAGCTTCTCCTTCATGTGGAGGTGCGAGCGCTGTCGCAGGCAGAAGAAAGTGCCGGACACTGCCAGCGCCACGAGGATGAAGAGCATGCAGAGGACGGAGAGCAGCAGGAACTGGCCCGACTCCACCCTGGTCTCCTTCACCACGGGGATCTGTGTCAGGCTGCCCCTCTGGAGGACACACGCAAACAGAGAGAGAACACACTGTCACAGCTGGAAAGGATGCTACTCCATCTTCCTCCAGATTGATGTGGTCCTTTTTGATTTACAGCAGCCGCCACATCAAGTCTGCACTGCATCAATTTTCAACTGAAGGGTTGAAAGAAAAAAAAGAAAAAACATGGTTGCAACAGAGGAGCCAGTGCTTCTCTTGTTCTATGACTTCTTCCACCCAGAGCCACCGTCCGACTATTCCCACTCATTAGATAGCTCAAATACTCTCCTTTTTATGTACATTCAGGCTCTGTCAAGCCTTATTACCAGCTCCTGCCCACTGCTGTCTCCTGTCTATGGCCCACTATAGATATTTACAACCCTATTTACTGCTGGCATAAGGCAGCCTGGCACTGTGCAGCTACAGGGGGTTAGGATACTAAAAGCTTGTGCTTAATTAGCTCCTCTGGTTCCGAGTTAGGCTGGAACAGACCCTACGGCCAAAGCTGCACAGCTAGTGGCTATCAGGGCTGAGAAGACACAGGAAGAGCAGAGAGGACTTCCATGCATCCACCAGTTGAAAGAGATTGACACCCACACTGCATGTAAATTCAAACAGGTAGGTAAATTTGTCTCACCACAGAGCTGGAATGTGATCTGAGAGACTTTTGTCAGATAAAAGGTAAATCCACCATAAAATCTAGCATAGTGATTAATTCAACATTCAACATTTTAAGGACAGTGGGAGTAATTAAAGATTCCCAAACTTTGGCTGTGAAGAAAATGATCTGTTCTGATTCCTAAGGCATCCCATGAAGCTGGTCTCCCAAACAAGGAGATGCAATTCCTCAAGAACAATTCGCCTCACATAAATCACCCTTACTGTCTCTGTGACTGAGTTTCTGTAAAAGCCAGTTCTCCACAGATCCTGATTTAATTTTACCAGCTACCCAAACAGCAATAGGCATTTAACTGCGAAAGGGAAATATCAATAAAAGTGCACACAAACATCAGCGATGCTCCTAAACGTCTGCATATTGAATATTGAAGGATTGATAGAGAGAATCAAAATTTAACCCTAGAAAAATAAATAAATAAAAAAAATGGAAGAGCTCTGACATTTAGCCTGAGGGGTCTAATAAGCCGGCTGAAGGATGGCAACATCTTGTTACCATTTTCCAGACAAGACACTTCACCTCAGACCAATAACAATGTGGTTTGACCTTGTGGCGTGTAATTGTTAATTTTTTAGCGTGGCGCTGTTGAATGCCTCTGTAGGGCCCAACAGCAGTTACTGTTGATTGCAATTGCACTGGCTTCAGCATGCAGTTTCAATCAAGCGTTAAGAGGATGGACAACATCTGAGAGGTTTGAAGAAGCTATTATAAGAATGCAAAGGAGTGGAATAGCTTCTCGCTCTGGTCAGCGATCAAATGAAGATGCAGACCGTAGCAACATTAAATAATGAACACAGTTTTCGTTTGCTAGAGCGTTTATCATGTGGGACTGATTCTGATGTAATCACACGATAAAAAACAAAAATGTTGAGGCTGAAAATGTCTGGTTTTTTTTCCAAGACATTCGACACAACACAGTGATACAAAACCAAAAACAACAAAGCATTCAACCGTTACTTAATTTTAGAAAGAAAGAAAGAAAGTTCCTCAAACATGGCGTTTATCTTTGGCTTGTTCTTGAAAAATATTCACCTTGAAATGAATGAAAAGCATTTCCACTGAGGGAGCAAACAGGCTTGAAATTCAGTGCGAGCATAAAATAGTGTTTGAAGGCGATAATCGTGTTGGAAGAAAACCAGAGGGGGAAAGAAAAAGAGGAGGAATAGGGAGGAGATGTGAGGCAAAGAATTACTTTAAAAGTTAGCTTCAAAAGTTAGCTTGAGAATATTTTTTATATAACTTATTTAGTCACTTGTCTGTTATTCATCATAATTTTCATCATAACTGGATTCTAGCTCAGCTGAAAATATCAAATGTACACAATTTAATATTTAAAAATAATTTACCAAATCAATGAAATCAATGTGAATATTCAAATAAGGAATTCTAAAATAATTAAATAATTAAATCAAATACACACAGACACAGACAAAGATACACACACACACACAATCACACACTTTTTGGTGAAACTTAAATGTAAAAAGAAAGATTTATTCTTCATTCAATTGATGTTTATCTTACAGCTATAATAATAATAATAATAATAATGATAATAATAAATATATTTACTAACACTAATGTTCATGTCTCATGATTGCAACAGTAAAAAAGCAGTAACCCAGCTTTTCCCCTCTATTCATGTTGCGCCTGCCTGGTGAAGTAGTGAATCTGAGAGGAGACAAGGGGCAGATGGATTTCGGTGCTCTGGATTATTTAAATGATAAGAGCGAAGGTCAGACAGAGAAGTGTTGTCCATTCACTCACATCACAATAACCATTAACAAGAGCAAAATCAGCCACAAAACACACCTGCCAAACCTTCTCAAAACCTCAAACTGAGGTGATACTTCTTCATGCTGCAGTTGTGCACGTGTGAAACGTCTGAAATCAGCTACATTTAAATTTCATACAATATAATTTGCAAAATAGGCCTGTTTATATAATAACAGATGGAATTGTTGGGCCTTTTTCGAAGGCTAATTCTAAATTCATTGAGATCAAAATATAGCTACACACCTTACTGGCAAAAAAACCCAAGAACATTTAATCACATCTTATTAGCACAAGAATTTTAGACATTAAATAAAAAAGCAAAAAAGGTTACATTCATATGTATTTTATATTTCTAAGTGAACATATGACCACATTTACACACTCATAGCGGATTTACCAACTTTTCCTTGTGTTTTAGAGTTAGAGCTGCTCTCGGTGAACCTGCAAAAAACTTTGTCCCCTAAAGCCAGATGTGCACACACTCTCAAAACCCCAATCTTTTCCATCACTATAAATGTTTCCGATGCTCATCGGCTTTTGGAGACTCGTGCTCCTGCAAGCTATCACCCAGCAATGCCTAAAATATAATGGAATCAAGCAAGCAGAGCTATTGAAATACTCTTCAACTAATTCACACCTTTTTTTCTTTCTAGGCTGATCGTACAAAAAAAGCCGTTTTACGCATTAAAAGCTGCACACCCAGTGTAGCATATAACGTTATATAGCGCGTTACAAACGTGGAGAGAATTACCTAAATCCATGTGGCGGAGCAGAGCGCACATTTTGCTGTAGACAGGGGGAATGCCGTGTCCTGTATTCCAGAGAGCGCGGACAACCACTGACGCTCGCCGCAGCTCCAAGAAGCGTTTGTGCGTCCCGGTCGCCCCACTCAGTCCGCTTCACCCAAAACTTTCCCTGCGAGGTTCCACGCGCCCCCAGCCGCCAACAAAAGACCGCGGCTTCAATTCGTAGATAACGAAAAAGAAAAAGGAGGGAGGCAAAAAAAAGGGAAAGTCGGAGAGAATAAGAAAGGGGAGAAGAATGTGGGATATGCCCGCCTGATTCTCCGAGCCTTGGAAGAATGTGCAGAAGCCCCACTAGTGAGTCCTTTCAGCTCCTCTGTGCCAATGAAAAGAGACAGGGAGGTGGCGGGGTTGTTTTTTTTTTCCCGCTTTTTTTTTTTTTTTTTTTTTTTTTTGGTTGTTTTATTTAAGGGTGAGCCCCGCCTTATTTTCCGCCCGTACGGA
>JAVQJG010008681.1:0-12449 GCA_036024015.1 Craterocephalus amniculus
ATTTTTCTTGATGTATCTATCATTTGTTTGGAGGTTCTTGTTTTCTCACGTTTTCAAGCTTTTCGTCTGCAGAGATAATCTAAAGGCCTGAGCTGTGTGGTTAATGCCTGTAAGGATGATGATGATGACAGATTTTTTGGCAATTTGGCAGTTCACTCTCCAGCAGCAGAGAGGAGAGGAAGAGGAGGGGAAGAGGGGGTGATGATGTTAAGATGAAGGGAAGTTGGTGGGCGCTTTGACGCTCCTCATAAAGCCCCATTGTACAGATATGAAGAGTGGTGAGGTCTCTCATCATCGTGGTCTCTCTCTGTATGTGTGTGTGTGTGCGCGCGCGCACGTGTGTGTAGGGGTGTGTTTGTGTGTATTTAAGCAGAGATCAACAGATGGGTTTGAGCCACAGCCCCCTCTAGTGTTTCATAAATTGTACTCAGTATTTCTAAATCCTCAGTTGTCTCAAGTAGTCATTATATTTTCAATGTAGTTTAGGAGCCGTGAAAAAACGAACTATAGCTTGACATTCAAACTGCATTTGGCTGGCCAATATTTCACATTAAATAAAGATTCATATTATTGATGTTAAAATGATCAATAGACTATAGGCTGTATTATTAATTCAACAAAATTACTGGAGGTATAGTCAGTTAACATACTTACCATCTGCAGCATAAACTAACTCTCAGTCATTTGTAAGTGGACAACAGGTTTAATATTTTACACAAGATACAGTTATATATAAATCACGTTTTCGGGCAAGTTTTATTTTTAGAAAATGTTGAAAAATAAGAAACATTTTGTTACACACACAGCCCTTACTTAGGTGTGATCAATTTCTGAAGCAGGTTGGTTAGCTGTTATGTTGTCACAGTGACATGTGCTTCACTTATTTCTGTTGATTAAGTGGCACTAAATAACAGATCTGTTGGTATAACAAGGTGAAATTTAAAAACAATGAATTAACCCTTAAAGATTGAACATTAAATAAATATGATAATCTCCATTAAATGTTTGACGTCATAAATATATTTTATTAGGTTAATATGGATCTTTTACGGGTTTTTATGCCTGAATGTTCAAAATGTCTCCTCCAAGCTCAGCTGTCTTCACTTCTGCTGTCTGTAGAGCAGTGCATTCCTTTGCACGGCGAACACAGCGGCACACTGAACTGATGTGTGGGTGTGTGTGCTTGAGAGAAAGAGATGGATAATTGAATGAATAGTTGATGAATAGTTAATTCACTCTACATGAGCATCAGCCAAAACTGCAACAACGAGTCTTCTGTTCGGCTCCTCCCATATGTACCTAACCCCCAGGGTTTGTCCCAACATTATCTGTTGTAACCAAAAGCACAGAGCAACAGGCGAGTGAGCAAATTGGGATAAAAACAACAACCACTCTGCATGTTTTCAAGGTTTCGTTCAAAATGCTCTTTTAATGAGTTTTTAACCCCTCCATAAAACAAAAGAGTTCACGGTAATTACAGTACTAACAAAGAGACGGGGCAATAATTATTGGACAAGTGTCATCTTAGTGACCCACAAAGCCTAAACAAATACACACACATACACAGCCTGGAATACAGAAAAAAAAATCTCCAAACATTTGGGGACGGACAATAAAAAACCATTTTGTTTGGTCATAAAAATATTAAATAAGAAGAATTTAGAAATTAAATTTCAACCATAATAGGAGTAGTATAGATTATGAGTGTGTTTAATGTCACTAGTAATGAAAAGAGATCAAAATAACAGCGGGATAGAAATGCTTTCTTGCAGGATGATCGGAGAGCAGGTAAAACATGGTTAGGTTTCTCTCATGAGGTATTCATCAGCAAACACAAGAGAAAAAGGCACGAGTGAGTCCTGAATGGAACATGGCACCAAAAGGGAATGGCACTGGAAACTGATTTCACACACCTCCAACCATTTTTTCAGCAGCAAGACACTGTTTTCAAATGAAATCTCATTTCCAATTACAACATAGTTCTAAAAAAAAGTTGTGTAATGATACTCCCCAATCATGATATTCTGATGAAAATGTGATAGATGTTTCACTCCTATAGGTTTATCTTGTAACCAACTGCTGTCGGAGGGCAAGTCAAATACTGAAATCTGCCTCTTTAGTACTCAGAGTACAAATGATCATTGAATGGAAGGGGTCTAGAGCAGAGATGAACAATATTGTTTCCATCAAGAGGAGAAGAAAGGTCTGACATTACTTTGTCTAAATAACTCAGTGCCAGTGGGTCATTCACAGTGAAATATAGCAATTAAATAATCTTCAAGTATCTACAAAACACTTACAAGAATAATGTTACACATTTGGCACAGTTAGACTGTAAATAGTCCCTCATTTCCATTTAACATTCAAGTTTCAATAAGTACATTTATTTCACAACATATGTTTCACATCACAGGACAAATCATATTTGCGTTTTGTTTATAAAGATCATTAGGCTACTTTTGCACGTTTTCACTTCATAGTATAATATGCTTGGCATTTGGCACATAATTGAATTAAATTATATGTTAATTTACACTATGTTGCTACTAATAATTAGAATCTATGCTGTATAAAAATAATTGCCACCATATAAATGTGAAATAAAATCTATTAAAGGCCAATAAGTGGAAGTTGTTGCTGTTTATGTGACAGTAAACTGCAACCAGGTGCAGTCTGGCTCCTCTGGATTTAAAACCATGTCAGGCGCAAGAGGAGACAGAGAGCAAAATCAGCACAAGAAAATCCACAGTGACACCTACACTCGTGCAGTAAAACATCAGTGAAACAGCTGTGAGCAGGTAACAGTGACGTCTCCACTGGACGGTGTTTCAGAGAGTGGGTTTATAAAGAAACTGAAGCAAGAAGAAAAGCTGTTTTCATCAGCTGCAGCATTCAGATTCTGTTAGATTTAGAAACTGTTGACATATTTCTCAGATACATAATTCTTTTACACAGTTATTTGAGAAACTTTATAATCCCACTTTGTAAAAGACCCTCAGTCCTTGCCGTTGTCAGTAATCTTGGCGCAGAGCATGGGAGCCCTGCTAACACTCCAGCTGTCCAAATGTGGGCATCTTTCCAGGCTATTCCTCTTCTTTGAAGCCTCTGTTTATTTGGGCTTTCACTTCCAGGTCAGCAAAAGACACTGATCTAAGTTCAGCTTTTTGCCTCACCCACTTCACAGCTGACTTGTGATACAGAAGGGGTCTGCTGAACTTAGATCTGTGCTGGAAGCTGCCATTTTCCCAGAATATCCAGCACCTCAGTCTGTTTTCCAGACGGTATTCAGCAACTTTACTACCTCTTCATAGATGATGAAAACTATGGCCACATCAAGACAGACGCGGCCCAGCCGGGGAACTGTCCCTTTGTAGAAACTAAAAATGAATAAAGGAAAAGAGAGTCAAACTTAAATCATGGGAGCTGAGAAAAGACCCACATTTACTGGGGCAGTTTATCTGCAAATTATTAATCCAATGTAGTAATATTTCATTACTCAGGAATAAACTCTAAAGATCATGTTTATGTAGTCAATTTGTAGTAGTTGCTTTTATTACTATCAATTCTGTCACCCTTATTCTAACAAAAAAATAAATAAATAAAATCAGAAAATTCCAGAAGTTAAAATGTGTTTTAAATTACCAATGTTCAGTATAATAAATTTCAGCCAACAGTGTATTTCTAAGCATTGAAAGCAGTGGCTATTATCTAAAGTTTCACAGACTTTCCACTTGTGTGAAATCAACTCTGCGAACCAAGCTAAATTAAAGGAAAACTAAATAAAGAAATTGAGTTGTACTCACGCTGTTAGGCCTTCATATTTGAGGATCTTCATTGCACAGTCCAGTGTGCTTTTATATTTATGAGCTTCCAAACCCTTTTGAAATAAAAATAAGAATGCATAATATATTATTATTGTCATTAACAGGGATGTCATAAGTGTTAAGCAACAAAAAAAAGAGCAAGGAACAAAAAACCATGAAATGTAATGAGAGTTTATTTTGCCCAGTACATTCTTCTGGTCTTATGTAACTGGGACTCCTAAATTATATTTTGAATTTGTGTGTACATAAACATACACTTTATATACATGTTATATAAAGGATGACATTATTATAATAGTTGTCATTTACAAATGAAATTAAAGCAACAAATCACACTCACCCCACTGACCCGTTTATCCTCATATCTATTTACATACGAGGGTGTAACAATGAACAAGCATCATTCTGAAAGCTGCAATCGCAAGGAACTCTGGGTAATAATCATTTCCTTTCCTTTCATAAAAGACAATCCAGCAGAAAGTTAAGAAACCACTGAAGCTCCTTTCCTCAGTATTTACAAGGCTAAACCAGTCCCTCTAGAGGCTGTACTTCACTATGCATTTCATACATTAACCCTTTAAGTTTTAAAGCCTCGCTGGCAGCACAAAATGACCCCCGCCCTCCCATTCCTGCTACTATCCTGATCAGAGCAGACTATTGAGCCTCTTGTTCTTCAATGCAGAAGTATTTTGTATACCTGCATCCTCGTTTTGATGACATCTAATGGGGTATTCCCAAATACACTGGCTGCCCCTGCTATGGCTCCGAAGAGGCCCGTCACCAAGGGATTCATAGCTTTGTTGTGGTTGTCACCTTGTGAAAAAGATAATATATGAAAAAAAGACCTGAAATGTTTGGTTATGCTAAAAATTTGATGCAGTTCTGAACAAACATGCAGGACAGATTGTTAATGAAGCCCTGTGGGCATTTTGCCACATGACTGGTTCTCAGACAATAGTCTTGTCCTAATTTCACACAATATACACACTGTTCTCTTCTATGTACTATACAGTACACTGAACCCCTTTTTTACATGCTTTGCAGACTTGTTCTCTAAAGCAGAACACAAAGACCTAAACAAATCCTTCCAGTCCTTAAGTAGAAGTTATCTTGATTGATTAAAAATCCTCTACGGCAACCAAGTGTAAACAGTACTCATACATATGCCCACTGACCTCTATACCAGTTCTTGAGAGAGGTCATCACGAAGAAGCGAATAGCCTGGTTGGAGCCTTGTTTGAGCACCGTCGCAGTGAGACCTTGATATGTTCCTCTTATTCCTGTTAACAAGGGCTGATTTAATAAAACTTTTCTAAAATAGTCAACATCAACGAGATTCTTCATGATTGCTCAGCAGTATATTTCTTGCTGCACTGCCTCTTCTGACCAGCAGATGTCAGATTGGTTACACAAATAAAAGGAAAGCTTTACCTTGGGACCTGACAATCTCTCTGACGCCGTGGAAGAAGCCCTTGTATTTGGGATTGGCTGAAGTCTGGTCATGAATGAATTTAACCTTGGGAGATAAAGAAAAAGGAACATGCTGATCTGAACAGAACCCGGAGCAGAAAATGTTACTTTCCTAAACAGACACAGCGAAGACTAAATATATATTAATTTAATCTAACTTTTAGCAACGTCTCATTGAATGTGCAGGGACGTGTTACTGAAATACTTTATTGTAAATATGTGATAATGTGATACACTGAATTGATTCCTTTATGTAGTACTTTTTGTATGTAAAGATGACTGTCATGACATTTTTTTTAGAAACGAGCAGCTATTAAAGCAAGCAAATCTTAACAAACAATATATTTAATTTGTAGATGATATTTCACTGAAACATTGTATTAATCCACCCAGAGAAAATTTACTTGTTATATAAAAACACAAATTAGCAAAGTGCGGGACAGATGCTTCATGTCCTCTCTGCTCAGGCTGAATCCAGCAAGTCAGACAAATCAGGTCAGAGTTGGTAACGTACCTTGATGGTTTCCATGGGACATACAATCACCACGGCCTCCATGACCCCGGCCCCGAGCCCACACAGCAGACCTCTGGTGCTGTCAAGTCGACCAGACTCATCCTTCGCGTGGTTACTGAGAAACTCAAAAACTCCAAACCTGAGTAGGAAAATGGAGTCAGCAGAGAGGTAAAAGACAGATGAATTTATAATGTTGGTAAAACAGACATTGATCAATAAGAATTTTTTCATAAACCCTTCTATTCAAAGATTAAATCTGGCTTTTCTTTTCAGAACAAAAGAAGATTTTTCCCCACCATTTTCAGGTCTGTATACTGGTTATGATGATCCATGCACTTTCATATTCATTATGGTTTTTCCTTGTTGCACTGAGGTCTGCTGTCACAAAAAAGCCTAAATAACCCTGACATGTTACCTGCTGCAGCTGGTGGGTCTGTATGTAATTTTATCAGCCAAACCATTTTGGTCTGATCCATTTCAGCTGTAGATGTACAGCCTTTGAAAAACATATGAGAGGGTACTGTGTTTGCTCACAAAACACTTCCTTTTTGGCCTTCCCAAAAGCCTTAACTGGATTGAAGTATGAAATATCCTGGAAACAGCTGCCAAACCAATGGATTTACTGAATAAATTCCCAAAGATTCAGTATGATTTTCATGCAGGAACATATATTCACCAGTCACTTTAGCTATACCTGTTCCAGTTGCTGAAGAGAAATATTTCATCAGCTAATCACATGACAGTAAGTCAACCCATACAGCTGTATGTAGACAACATGGAAAACATAGTTGTAGGTGCCAGACCCGCTGGTCTGAGAAGCTCAGAAACTGCTGATCTACAGGGTTTTTATGCACAATCATCTCTAGGATTTACAGAGATTGGTTCAAAAAGAGAAAACATCCAAAGAGCAAAGGTTTTCTAGACAAAAATGCTTTGTTAATGTTAGGGGTCAGAGGAGAAAGGACAGGCTGGTGGAAGATGACAGAAAAGCAACAGTAAATTAAACAAGTGGTTACAACCAAGTTACGCAGAATATCACTCTGATTGCACAACACGTAGCAGATTGGCTACACCAGCAGGAGACCACATCGAATGACGCTCATGCCACCTAAAAACAGAAAACTGAGGCTAAAGTTCACACACACTCACCATATTTGGACAAGACAAGATAGTAAAAATGTTGTCGGGTTGGACAAGCCTCCAGAATTTCATGAACACGAAACCACAGCCGCTGGTGATGCAATCACATCAGCCAGTATTGTTTCTGACCTGCATGCTCATCCCTTTATGACCACAGTGGTGCCACTATCTTCTGATGGCTGCTTCAAGCCAGATAATGAACCATGACAATGAGTTCACTGTGGTCCAACTGCCTCCACAGTCACCTGACCTCAGTCTAACAAAGCACCTTTCGGATGTGATGGAACGGAAGATTCTCATCATGGGTGTGCAGTAGGAATGCAAACAAAAATCAATTATCAGTTAATTGTCAATAAGAAATTACTCGATTAAAATAAATAAATTGCATTTTGAGCCTGTAATTCCTTGCCAGCCCACTGCAGCCTGCTGTTAAGAATAAATCTTTTATTAAGAAATATGATTTGCATTTTCTATTTCATAATAAAGTAGCATTTTTGTAAAAAGAAACTTTTTGATTCAGAGGGAAATTCAGCTTTTCAGAAAAATTGCCACTTATCAATTAATCGATCAATAAGATGAAACAAACATTAATTAATGATTTACATGATAATTTGCATTCTTAATGCGCAGCCAATAAATCTGCAGTAACTTTTAGATGCTCTTATATCAATTTGGAGTACAGTAAAATATCTGAATAACATTTCCAACACCTTGTTGAATCTACACCATTAAGGTTCTAAAAAGCCAAACAGTTTCAGCTCAGTACTTGTGAGGGTAACAATATCTGATAAAGATGCAGGTGAGTAATGTTTCTGAAATGATATTGCTGTTCTAACATTGCAGTGACTGTGATAATCAACTACTCTGATGTTATGTCTCGTAATGTTTATAGCAGGAATATTTTTGTGACTCACTGTTTTAGGACTGAAGGGTTAACCTGTCCCCCCTCCTCATAAGTTAGACCCAGATTAGCAGTAGAAAATAGATGGATATAAGGAAGAATGAAATAATGGAATGAAGTATGAAGTAAATTGAGAATGAAGTAATGAAGTAAATGGAGTAAAGTAATATGAGGATTGTTTGTGAGTTAATCCTGCCTGCCCTGCCAGAACACACTGGGAAAAGGATTTTCATCTAAAATAATAGACTATGATTTTCTAAATCAAAAGAAACTACTAATAAATTCCATCAAAGAGGCTTTTCAAACATGATCAAGTGTTTATCCAGTGAGCCCACTTTTCCTCTACTGATCATGAATCACAGATGTGCACATAACGGAAGAAGCAAAGCTGTCACATCTCAGACATTTGAAGGGATCAGTAAAATGGGAAAAACGCAATAATTAAAAAAATATGTAGATTTAATGAAAAGAGATGAATGTCCAGAGGTTTATCTGATTATTTTTACAAAAGGTTAATAATATCTCTAACTTTATTATAATTTTTCTTGATTATGAAGTTTTAATATCTACATGGTAAGTAAACAATGAGGTATATGTAATAATATGTTCAGCAACAACTCAGTTGTGTCTATACTGTATTCCCTTTTAAATAAATAGATATAATCATTAAGTGATGGCAAGTTAGTGGAAAAGGTTGATGAGTCTTCTTAAACAGAGTAAAAAAAAAATAAAACATTGTTTGGCAGAAACTGGGCGTCAGAGGAAGAGATTTGAGCAAACGCACACACAACAAGCAGAACCCCAAAAGGCACAACTCTTCCTTCCACCTCATATTCTTAGAAGAAACTAAGTGCTGAAAGTGCAAAAATCATCTTCAAGGCTTTTACTTTTCTGTCCTGGCTGCATCCTCGTTAAGGATGAGCTGATAAACTGCAGCATCTCAGCAACCAACAGGTGACCAGCGACAGCCGCCATGGAAGCCAGCCCAGAGAGAGAGGTGGTTTGTGTACCTTTGCAATCAGAAAATGTTGCTGGCCATTCGTTTACGGAAAAGGTTATTTATAGATGGGATTGAATTGTGGTGACAGCAGGACCCTGCCTGGTACATTTAGCAAAGGGGAGGGGGAGGACAGACACCAGCTCTTGATGAATGCCTTGTTTTCTTCCGTCTTTTCTTAGTCTGCTTGAACCGTTTACCTGTCGTCTTGGTTTCAACAAAAATTTACTGGGCTCATGTAATTTTAGCTATTTTCTCATCATTTCCATTGCAACACTTCCCCCGGCTCATTAAGCTTCCACATCTGTCCCCCTAACTCATACAGATTCAATTTGCTTCAAACAGAGGCTCTTCACAGTAAACAGACTATCATTGGCAGAGAAATTAACAGCACATAAAGAATAAATCACTAACTGGAAACCAGTATTTGTTGTTGCAGAAAGAAAAAAAAGGTATATTTCCACATGTCCACATTAACGGCACAGGATTGGCAGTGCACCTAATAACTAACCCTGTGAAACAAATGCTATTCATTACAGGCTGCCAGAGAGAAATATGCCGCTGTCAGGGCTGCTCCTTCGCCAATTTACTCTCTTCCCCATTTAGTATGTGGACTAAACTTTTCATTTAGAATATGAGACATCTTTTGGCTGACATCTACGGTCAGAGATGAGTCATCCTCGACGGTGGAGTGCTGCCCAATCTTCATTAGTGGGTCTTTCTACAAGGTCAGTTCTTCTCAAGGGAGGAGACGGTGAACGAGAGATAGAAAGATTGCACTGGGAAGGACTGGGTAGGCAGGGAAGAAGGATGTTGGCATGGATGAAGGGACAAGGGGGAAAAGAAAAAGGTAAGAGATTCAAATCACATGTCCTTCTCATGCCTCCCTGACAACTCTATGGTACATGATGGTGCAAAGGTAATTAGTTAATGGGCTGGAGGAGGACGAGTGTTGAGGGAGGGAAAAGAGAGAGAGAGCAAGGAGAGGAAGGAGATAAGAATAGATTGGAAAAGACAGAGGCCAAGAAAGGAAACACAAGCAGTGGTCAATGGAAAAATGCCAAAGTGCTTCTAATTAATGAAAAAGCTTTTTCTTTTCTCTTTTTCAAGTTTCTGGTTTTATTGCTATATCGGTGGTTTTCAAAGTGAAATTAAAGGATCACAAGATAAATAGGAGCCAGTTAAATCAAGGGCAGTGTAAAAAATCTGCTCTGTAAAACTACATAATTTGTAAATGTGTTGTTTAATCTTTGCTTCATGTTATGTACTGGAAACTATTAGTTATTTTGAGATAAAAACAGGTTAAATAATATAAAAAAGAAGGAATATGGTTTTTTTTCTTGCAAAAACAAGCAAATCTAGTATAGCCTTATAACCAAAAAGAGTGGATTAAAGTCCCACCTACTGTGGAAAAACTTCCACTGTGATCAATGAGAAGCTTAAAATTACTCAATAAGTTAAATAAGACCCAGATGTTTACACTTCAGCATGATTTATTTCCTCAGAGAAAATTCTCCTTAAAGATGCACAAACCCATGGAAGCTCCCTCTGGAAATGAAAACTGATTGACATACTGTACACACTCAATCACACACACACACTGTGCGAGCACGCACACAGCACCAACACAAGTCTCAATCTCTGCACCCCGGCTGAGACCCTGTCTGAGTTTGAATGGCGTCTCTGCTCCGCCTGGATGGGCCTGTCTTTCTGTTGTACAGACGGGCTCTACCCTCTAGCGTTAAACACACACACGCAAAATCTCACACACATGCACACAAACACCGAAAGAATGAAAGAAAGGGGGGGGAGGGTGAAAGAATGACAAGCAGAACAAAAAAGCAACAACAAAAAGTCTGGCAGCAGTATGTGTGCATGCATGCACATGTGCACACTTGTCTGTAGATAAATGTCACAGCTGTGAAAAAATAACATAATTATACTGAAGGGTAGTGTGGCATTTCTGCCCAGCCTTGTGGGTAATGGACTGGAATAATTGGAGTGTGTTATTTTGAGGTTTCAGGTAGAAAATCGCCAGTGTTTAATTCAAAGGATTTTAGGATTAGGATACATTTTACTCAGGCCCGTATGAACCCGACTAGTTGCATCACCTGTACTTTGTTCCTGAACTTCCATTTGGTTGTTTCACATACCTGATGGCAGATTTGGGGATGGATCCGTAGAGCAGCGAGCTCAGTCCTCTGTAAAGTCCTTTAACACCATGACTCTTCAGTGTCTGATTCACACAGTCAACTGGAAAAAGACACACAAACACACATATGCAGTGCAAATTTTAAAATGACCAAAGTCATAAAAATAAACTATGAATAAATATTAAATAAACAGATGAATGAATAATACTTGATTTATACTCAAAGGAAAGGTATATGATAAATTATTAGGGAAAAACTTCCATGCTTAACAAAAAAAAGTAAAATGAATAAATGAACAAAAGCAGTTTTTGCTGATGTATTGATCCACTAAGGAGGGATCCCATTTGGTTGGTTAATACAGTAATTAAGTTTCTTTTCAGTATATGTTCTTGGTTTGTTTCTAAACACTCTCTCTTCTCTGAGGTGATATTGGAAAGCACAGTCATGGAAGTTGCTGACAAGTGCCTGGTGTGCTTAAATGGTTGGATTAGCACTTTTAATTTTCTACAAATTTCTCTAAGGCTGTAGTCTGCAGTGTGCAACAGTGTGCCTTGGAAGTCTCTTAAAGTATAAGGAAAAGAGCTGGATTGGATCAGGACTTCACAGTTGAAAAGAATTATGAATCATCAGAAGTTGCTTTAGGACGTTATCTACTTTACAAGGTAATAATCTACTGAACCTACATAAAGGCCTTGGAATCACACCATTTATCAAGTTGGAACATTTTGTCTGCAAACCGACTCTTGTTTTTTTTTTTGCTCCACCCAAAGGGTATCCCATCAGGTCATTCTGCTGAAGCCCTGGCTTATTGCCTTTTTGAATGGAGTGAAAACTCCGCCCGTTCGGATGGCCGCCAGGTTAACTGGGTAGTAAATGTTGCGGACCCACTTACTGCTTATATTCCACACCAACATCAGAAAAAAAAATTCAAAATTATTTACACCATTGGTAAAGATCTACTTTCCTTCCTTATTGCTTTAACTTCTTGGCGATGTAAATCCAGCATTAAAAGTCGTGCAACAAAGCCAAATACACAGCTGAGCAAGAAAAGCAACAGCTGTCTTGAGTGTTCATTAGCATCATCTCCAAACCTCTGAGCTCCAGATGACATCAACACATCCTGGTTGTGTTTGTGTACACTGGCAGGCACGGGCAGAGTGTGCATGTGTGCAGTGGTCTGTTCTAAGTCATATAAACAAGCACAATGACAGCCTGCCAGAATAAGTAATGTACCTGGGGATGATGGGTAATTAGATAATGAGCTCCTGAGAGAGAGGGGAGAGATGGATGGATGGAAGGATAGATGCATAGATAGATAGATAGATGCATAGATAGATAGATAGATAGACAGACAGACAGACAGACAGACAGACAGACAGACAGACAGACAGACAGACAGACAGACAGACAGACAGACAGACAGACAGACAGACAGACAGACAGACAGACA